>JBBBVU010000022.1:3089023-3100271 GCA_037177055.1 Atherinosoma microstoma | reverse complement strand
AAGAAAGAAAGAAAGAAAAGGGGGAAAAAACACTGATCAGGAACAGAAATGTGATGTAAATCAGTTTTTAGACTGAATTAAAAAACCCACTAACATCGGGCTTTTGTGAGCTATGTGAGAGTGTTTAATCTGTGTTGCTTCAAATGACTCCAGTAGTCAAATGTTTTTATTGTCTCCAGCTTGGTTTTGTACTCATGGGAACACATGATTCAAAAGGTGCCGATTGTGGCTGCAAGAGTAAGCACAGCTCATTCTAAAGTAAAAAAAAAAAAAAAAGAAAGAAAAGAAAACTCATGGTCTGGTTCTGACAGATAAAAACTGGTAGAAAAAAGCAAGACAGCAAGTCAAAAATAATAAATTTGCCTTCACAGCTAGCCAGATCTACATCCAAATCTCAAGGACATAAACACTTCACTTCTTTCATGGTTTGAAGATATTTAAAATGACTAATCCAAAGACAGCAACTAAAACTACACTTTGTTTACACAAAAGAGCTGAAGGAATCTCCCTCAAATCAAAGGTATCCATATCCTTAGTGCTGGAAATTTACACAATTTATTTTACAAATATCCATCAATATATATAAATAAAGAAATTCTTCCCAAAGCATGCTCAGATGGCTGAGCATCTTTAACAAGTAGCTGGATAAAAGCCTCATTGCCACCAGAACGCGTCATCTGCAGTGGAGATTGGTGTTGGTTTTGGGTTGCCGTTTTTCCAACTCTATACATAACTTTTGTGCATGAAGAGCATCGTTACGCGGCGTGATGTTTGATTCAAGACCCTGCATCTGCTTGTTGGTCACATAGTAGAGATTAAATGTGTTTCAAAACTCCTCAGCCAGCTGTGCTAAATCTAATTTTGACAACCTCTGCGATGTGACGACGTTGCACAATCCCTTTGATTAGCAGCTAGGAACCACAGTTCTACAGTAAGATATCAGAAAGTCGTGTGTAATGACTAGTCCTAAACAGTCATTTAAAATTGCAAGACTAATGTCACAGCCAATCTGACTACATGTAAAGCAGATGAAAATCTGATCATTTTCCTTTCTTTTAAAGGTTAAAAGAGAGAAATCCCTGAGATGAGTTATTACACTTACTAAAAATGTGCTGCACTGACACATGCGCAACGGAACATTTAATTTCGTTAATTTCGTCCACGTTATGTGATGCAAGTGTGTGCACAAGTGTAAGCATGGGCTTCACAGCACACTTGGAACAGACTTTTCCTTCATGTTGTCATAGTAACAGGCTTGCCACCTGGGAGTTAATGGTAACTTCTGTACTGATACTGTATATGTTGTGGCCCCCAAAGCACCAAAGATGAACACACTGCTGATAGCAATGGGAATAATTTGACTGGCTTGTTTCCCTGAATGTTCCCACATTTTGAAAAACTCCTTTCAACAAGGTACCTGACAAAACCCAGTCTCTCTCTGGCTGGCTCTTATCACCATGAATACACATCGCTGGCCACCTAGAAGACAAATCAGCAACCAATCAGCGATCACCATTTTATTTTGAAAAGTTCAAATCTAATGCATTAAAAAAAACAAAAAAAACAAAAAAACAAAAACAAATCGACAGCGCCTCTGAACCAAAAGGAGTTTGGTGATGTACTTACCCATCACGTCTCATCCGACGTGTAAGGTCATCACAGCGCTTCTTCGTCTCAGCAAAGATAATAGTTTTGTTCTGTTTCTCAGCCATGATCTCTTCCATCAGCTGGATCAACCTGAAGAAAAACAGGTTAATACTAATAGATAGATCTCGCTTAAAGGAAGCTGTCATATTTACATGGTGGGAAGGGCCCCTTACTATACCAAAAGCTGCAAGGTTAAACTTTTTTTTAAATATGGTTACAGCCATTATAATAAGTTGACTGAACCCTTTGCCCTTGCTGGTTGTAAAATGTTTCTCTTCAGAGTTCTGACAGCTTCAAAGTACACACAGAACTGTAGTTACTTTTAATTACAACTATAAACTACTCGGATAGAAGCCTGTAGGCTATGACAACATGAAGGCATTACACTGCATCTTACGGGGAGTGGTGGTCAGTTTAGAGCCCCCATGTGAGATGTGAAACATATGTGGGTTTCTGTGAAGAAAAGGTGAGTAGTGTTTACGTGAGCACAACACCGTCACTAGTTCGTGCACCTGGGTGTTGTGTTGCCATCAATCCTGATCTGAAGCTTGTAAATAACTGACAATTAGTCATTCAGACATCAGCCTGATTACCTATGAACTGCTTTCTGTTTAATGTTGGGGGTCTATTAGAAGACGTTTACAAGCTTCTATGTTGATGATCTATTTTTCTCATTTGACTTTCCGTTTAAAATCTACCAGCCACTAGACACGTAGTTCATGATAGTCTTAGCAAATTAGTAGTTTCAGATTGATATGATCTCTATGATGTAGTTTATGACATAGACTAAAAGGAAAACTAGTGAATTAGCACTATGATCACTTTTAAGGGGAAATGAAAAGGATAAGAAACAAAAATAACAAAAATTAAACTAAAAGAAATCACAAAGTGCATACTTTTGGTCCTTTTCATTCTCCATACAAACGTCAACAATCTGAAGGATGTTGTGATTGGCACTGAGCTCCAGAGCTCCAATATTGATTTGGACATATTCCTTCAGGAAATCCTCTGCCAGCTGACGGACCTCTTTAGGCCACGTAGCGCTCCACATTAGGGTCTGTCTGTCTGGCTGTAAGAAATAATGACAGATACAGAAACTTCTTCAGAAAATAGAGTTTATGTATTAATGTAGTATTTTTTTCTTTTGTTGTTGAAAAGACTTCTAAGCAACTGAGGATTAGCTGTACCCTGATCTGGTCCACAATTTTGCGAATCTGTGGTTCAAAACCCATGTCCAACATGCGGTCAGCTTCATCCAGAACAAGATATGTGCAGCGCCGCAGGTTAGTCTTTCCAGCCTCAAGGAAGTCGATCAAACGTCCTGGAGTGGCAATGCAGATTTCAACACCTAGGAGCGACAAATTTCAGATGTTTCAGGATGTAATATTAACACAGTGTGGCATGACAAGGGAAAAACATCTGACATGAATAAAACAGCCTTAATCCAAATAATGAAGTTGTTGTTCTTATTACCTCTCTCCAAGTCCCGGATCTGAGGTCCTTTAGGAGCACCCCCGTACACACAAGTGCTTTTAACTCGGGATGACTTTCCATAATCATATGCCACCTGCTGGACCTGCTGAGCCAGCTCCCTTGTGGGAGCCAACACTAAGCACTGCAGAACACACATTTAATGCCACAACAATCCACTGCTTAGTGTATTAGATATTCCCATATACCAACACTTGAAATCAGTGTATTTCTATCTCTATGCTTACAATAGGTCCATCTCCTCGCTCCAAGTAGGGCTGATGATTGATGTGCACAATGGCAGGCAGGAGGTACTAAAGAAAGAAAGAAAAGGGGAAAGATTAGTTGATGCTACTACTCAAATGTCCATCTTTTAAAGCTCAGGGTCAGAAGATGCGTCTCACCGCCAAAGTCTTTCCAGAGCCAGTCTGAGCGATGCCCACCATGTCTCTGCCGCTGAGTGCCAGAGGGAAACCTTGTGCCTGAATGGCTGTGGGCTCCTTGAAATTCTGCTGCATTAGAACATCCAGCACATACTCTACATTGGGATACGGAAAAACGTCTTGATTATTTCAGTCAAAGCAGACTTAAGTGGATAGTTGTTGCTCTATTGTTTTAAATAAATGTAGAAGAATGAATGCATGTGCTTACGTGGAAACTTTGCCTGATTAAAGCTGGTGACAGGCTTTGGGCAGCCTGACCCACGAATGGTGATTTCTCTCTTCTTACGATACTCCTCCATATCGTACTGACACAAAGAGACAAGTCCACTGCATTAACAAGCAAAACCTCAACAGCATAAACTTGACATTGTCCCAGTACATTAGAACATCAGGAAGATGCTTGGAGATGGAGTACCTGGCTCATTTGCTGCACATCCGGGTGCTCAGTGTAAAAGTTTTTCTCAAATTTGGGAAGCTCATCTAAGTCCCATCTCTTCTTCCTTAAACGGTCCCCAGGATTCCCAAACTTTTTACCCGACGTTGGTCCACTTCTACTGGATCCAAATCGAGGATGGCTGCATCATCAATAAGGCAATATTAAGCACAACCCGGTAGTAATTATACCATGACCGTAAACCAAACAACATTATGGCTTGTTGATGCAGCTCTGATAAGTGGTCGTATCCTAACTGACTAATTACATCCTTACCCTCTGTCACGGCCACGGTCTCGGTCTCTGTCATTGTAAGAACCTCTCATTGTCCTGTTACACACTCCACAGGTATAAATAAATGATTTAACTGTACAATATAATGGCTTTAGCTGCCAGTGCTGTTTTTGGCCTTGGCAGTTATCTCTGATGCGTGTCAACGCTAAACGATGACTAAATATAAAGGAAAAACTCCCACTTTCTTAAATGAACGCTAAAAACTCGAAAATTACCACAAACCTTATCTTGGTTTTGAAAAATACAATTTAACAAACAAGTTGGCACGATATTAGGAGGCAGCAGGTAACGATGCTATTATGTTGTTAGCTGCTTTTACCAGCGAGCGGAAGTTCCTGTGATTGGCTGGGAAAGAAGACAGCTCCGCCCCAAAGTAAGATTGACATCTTTTTAGCCAATCAAGGTGCTGCATTATTTTAAATAATAATAATAATAATAATAATAATAAAATGTCTAACTATTTATATATTATATATTTATATTTTTTCAAATAACATTTAACCTATTTAAGTACATGTAGCAGTGATAATAGTAAAATACTAAAGCTGTGGTTCACAGGTAACTTCAGACGTGTGTTTTATGTATGTGTTCTGTTATGTTTAAATTAATGTATAGTAAATTTCAAATAACTACACTAGGTCCAATTTATACAAACTGACTAAATGTATTTTTTCCCCAATCACTTTTTATTTCCTTTGCAACATCAACTGAAATGATACAGCATCAAAACATATTACCAATATACATAAAAAGTATACAAAAAGAAAAGAGGGGAATATATAAAATTAAAATAATCAAGAGTATTAAAAACAAAGCACTATATACCAAGCAATATCATCACAGTCCTCACTGTAAATATTTCACAGTGCTTTGACTATTTACACCATTCTTGATGTGACTGACTTTACACATAATATCACAACTAATATTTAAATCAATATGCTTGAGCCAGATATGCTTTAGGCAGGGAGCTCAATTTTGAGTTATCAGTTTTTATTTTTCATTACCACTAAGTGAATGTACAGTAATAGAAAAAAAAGCACTTGACCCTGAATTGAACTGAAGTTCAACAGAAAAACACACAAAGGGTGCATTTGTTATTCAGGCATGAGATGGCTGGAGGGGAGATTTTGTTTAGCAATGACAGCTGCAAACTAAATGTAAAAAAAGCCTTTCAGTGTTCTACCAACCGAATGTTATTTTCTCATGGACATGTTGCACACAAATTTGTAAATTTTCCGTCCATTCTACATTCATTTCTTCCAGAGACTGTACAGTAATTTGCTATGTTTACGTGCAGTCACTAACATGAGCCCGTCTGTAAAATCTGTGTGGAAATGCACATTCAGAGGCAACGATGAGCTTAATGTTACCTGTCAGCTTACTGCTGTTGGTCAATAATTAAATAATTTACTTAGAATCACAACCATAAGCCAGTTATATACTGGCCACAGGAAAAAATGCATATCTAACATGACTTCATGGAACAATTCAATTAAACATTTATATCAACTTTTGAAGAAAGGTGATAAAAAACAAGCCGACTCTCTGCTGTCCCTCAGGAAACTACTGCTTTTGCCCATCCCTGTACACATTTTGCAACTTTACAATGCCCATATATTCAAGTAAAGAATCTAATTCTTTGTGTGCGTAAATAATATATATTTAGAAAATAAATCCAATCTGATTTAAAGCCTTGTCTGCACAGACACATCTTTGCACAGCCTTTTCTGTCTGTAATGACCAATGTCTTCCCCTTTTACTGCTACAGCAGTGATGTCATTACAAGCAGTACCAGCAGAGGCAGGCCTGATCTATGGTGCACCAAACACAATTATGAGATTACAGTCCACAGCATATCACAGCTGGGTCGGCTACGCAGGAAGCACTGCTTCTTCAGTAATCTGTAATCTGCATGAGCGCCGTCCTTCCGCTAGTCTCTCCGCCCACGCAAAAAAAAAAAATCTCTTGTACAGCTGTTCTCTCAGTACTCCAAAAACAATACTCTACATGAGTTTGACCAACAACCGGACTCAGTATGACACTTTTGAGCCACTCCATCAAGCAAAACCCACAATAATGACAAAATACATAGTATATTTATAACATTTCTAGAATAATATTCCAACAAACTAGTCTTTAAAAGAGTTAAACATTAAATATAAAATAATTATTTGTATCACAATGAAATCCAGCAGTTCAAAGACTCCTCACCTTTGCTTGACTATAAAACAATCCTAAACTTGAAGGCAGAGTAAAGCACAGGGTTCTGTTTTGTCTTTTTGGCAATGTTTTAGAACCCAGAAGCCATTTATTTCAGAAGAAAATGGCACTTGTTTTTCTTTTTTATGGTGTTTATGTGACAAATTTTCTACCATAGCTTGTAAAGTGCACTATTTAGATGCTATATGCAGGCATGGTCCTTTGTACTAATCTATATTCAGCTGGTGAATACAGATATAGTATTTCTATCTGTAACAGCCTAGAACCACAACTGCAATATGGCATCAACACAGACAACAGCATGGGGTTCCTAACCTCCCTGCTTGTTCACTTTATTTCAAACATCTTTATTCTCTTTATGTTCATCCTTTTTCCTGCTGCAGCACTTAATTCCCTTGTACTTATTCCCTTATACATTTTACACCTCTGTTGCTGCATGTGAAATCCCACCTTTTTTATAAATCTGACAGATCTGAGCTTCCATTATTGTCTAAAATTAAAACTAAATTTACTACAACTAAAATAACTGATTCACCTCACTTGGCTTCATAATAGTTTAGTATGGGCAACAGGAGTTGTGTAAACTCTAGGGTTTCAGTCTCAGAACTCGTCGTCAGAGCTCAGCAGGAGGGTCTTTTCGTTGTCTCCACGGGTGCTGAGGTTACTGTGGCTGCGAGACAGGGGCGGCCCCCCGCTTCGCTCCAGCGTGGACTGCTGGGTGTACTGCTGATAAGCTGGGGAGAAGTTATGGATGGCGTCTTGAACCATGTCCCCTGGATTCATGGTCTCCTTCAAGCTGCTGGAGATGCTCTTCATTGGGGCGCAGCGACCTGGAGGTGGGATGTGAAGGTTGGGATATTAATTAAGAGACAATGAGAGGAGCGTACAAGGAGGGACGGATTAAAGTCATAGATGATTGATAAAAAAGGATTGCTTCCAATAAACAGAGACATGTTACTCATATCGATGATCAAATGAGCAATCGGCTGTTTCTGCCACTACAACATACAAACAAAATATGCTCGGACAGGAAGAAATACAGCATACTGAGCAGAATTTAAATTTTTCCCTTATATGCAGTATATGACTAAGGCAACTGATTTGTTTTGATTCTTTTACACATATTAGCCAAATGGAGAGAAAAGAACATATTTGACGACTGATACACTTTCAGGGTTCACATCCCCCTTAGCCTTTCTTGTTTTTGTACTACTCAGAAAACAGATGATGCAGCCAACAGTATCTATTCTTGGAAAACAACAAACACTCAACCCCAGGCAAACACAATAAAGAACTACTTTTCTACCATTTTACTCACAAACTGATATCTAAACCACGTAGCCTTTAAATCAGGTAATGGTCAGACATTTTCATCCCTCCCCAAGACGACACCTGGCTCTAAAAACTGCAGTCGCCTTGGTCTCCCAATGCTACCGTTACACATTTCATCAAGATATCAGAGCAAGTCTGAATCAAGCTGGACATTAACAGGTATGCAATGTCTTAATTAAAGGTTATAAATTCTGCTCAGGTCTGCTAAATTTCTGCTACTGCTGAACTTAAAAGTGAGCTGCACCCATTTGAATCAGGTATGTTGGGGAGCATCTAAAACATCTAAAACAAGCACAGGTGGGGATCCCCAGGGCACGTATTAAGGACCATATGAAACACATCAAAAGTAGTTATTGGGGTTACTGAGCACAGGAGGATTTAAGATCAGTAAACACTTTTTTCTAACCTTCTCATCATGAGGGACCCCTGTACAGGTGATGGCATAAGATGTGAACAGTACAGAAGATCTTTGCACACGCTAGGAAGAAGCAATCCTAACATGTAGCACGCCAAAATGATGGGAAGAAAATCAGCTAAAAAGAATCTATCAAGCATTGGCATTTAAAACTAAACCCAGTTCAAACCCAAAGCAATAATATGGGGATGTAACAAACACATGAGAACAGCACTTTACACTTTAGAGCTTCTACTAATTTCTCCACTTCAAGGAAACCACACAATGTGTCATTAAAACAGAGACTCTACTGATTACAAAGATGTCTGTCTCATATCTGTGTGCCAAATCTCTTTGAACTAGCAGCATAAATCACAAATCGTGTCTTAATTTTGCTGTTTTGTGATCAAAAGTTTTATTTTACCTCAAACAACTCTGCTAATGTGTTCTACTAAGACTCTGCCCTTGTTTAAATGAAACATGAAAGTCCTGATAGATGAACATGAAGGCAAGGCATGTTTATTTGTCTAACACATTTCCTGTTCAAAACAATTCAAAGTGCTTTACATAAAACATTAAAAGCATTACAGATAGTGTAAAGAAAGCATTAAAAAGTAGTAAAAAGCAGCAACAAATAGCAAAAATCCCAATAAAATCATTAAAAAACAAATTATAGATTAATTTTAAAAAAAAATAGCTTCTATTTTTGCAGTTTTTCACCAGACATTACTTTACTAATCCCTCAATGAATTGGGCTGCTATCCTCTGGTTTTCACTGAAAGTTATGTGGGGTTTTTTAGGAGGAGGTATCCATCTAAAGTTTCCGCTGTGTTCCAGGTAATTTACTCTGACAAAGTAACACATATCTTTATTCTGACACTTATGTTGTAATCTCACATGTCTTTGCTAATATTATGCATACAGCCCTTATAGTTGTGAAGATATACTTCATTTATCTGTGGTATGTTATTTCGGACAAGAGGCAAAAAAAAAGGTCTTGTGATGAAGAGGTTAATCAATGAGGAGATGGGAGAGAGAGAAAAGACCGCCCAGATTGAGTAGGAACACAGACAAAAAAAAATTCAGAACAGAAATAGAAACGTAATATGACCAAAGGCTGAACTGAACTGACAGCAAAATGGATGTAAGGACGCAAAAAAGATCAACACTAACTGTTTCCAATGTTAAAATAATAATACAATGCTTACAGAATATTCACATAATAAAGAAATATGCAATACCAACAAAATGAAAGGGATGAATTTCTAACCATGATCAAACACAGACGACTGAAACAAAACACAGCCAACATCAGACCTACCGTATTGTCCATAGATAGGAAATGAGCCTGTGAGTGCCGCACAGTGAGCGCGAGGGGAAAAAGAGACAAAGAGAGACAAGGAACAAAAGAAAGTCAAGATGAAAACAAAGGTATAGAAAACATAGTAGAAGAAAGGAGCCTGACTCATAATAGTCATTGTGTTATGATAGGAATCAAAGTGAAACAGGAGGGGGAAACACAGAGAGGTTAGATCTGTTCTGAAAGACTGCTGACATCAGGCTATACCAATACAGCTGTGTGAATCATACAGACTTACTCAACACAAGCCTCTTAACTCCCACAAACGTTCCCACACATCACTTACCATATGAGTCCAACCTTTTGTCCATGTACACCTTGTAAGTGAAGGCATGGCGCAAAGCAACAGCAGCAAAGAACATCTCAATGCAGATGATGAAGTTTTGGTAACCGGCGGCAACCGTTCCTTCCCCCACAGAGAAGTTGGCTGAGTTGATCTGAGGAATGGCTCCACATTTCTCCAGAATGGCCAGCAGCATCCCTGTGTCACACAAAAGCAGTACAAGAAAAACTAAATCATATACAAAGGAGCTAAACAGGCATCTTTATCTAATTATTTACTTATCTTTTATTTGTATTTTATTTTAATTTAACAAAAAAAAGGGTGAACATTTAACACACAAAAGCTTTCAAAGTTCAAAAAGGGAATAGGATGAAGTGAAATACTTATCTAGCCATAACCCCTTTTTCTATACAATAACTTAAATATTGAAACTGCCACAGCATTTCATCACAATAATACACAATAATGATAATACACAACCATAATAAGTCATTATACACAATATTGTTTTCAATAAACCTAATTGATTGTTTCATATCTTTTGATTATACTGTATCATTTTTCTAATTTGCTAAAATCTACTTACTGTATGACATGTTTTCACTGTTTCTATTCCATAATTGAAGAGCCTCTTGTAGAGATACAGTGAAGTTTAGTGTTTGTTCTCACAGCTGGTTTTTTTAACACTTAGACTGATTTTACTCTCCTTCAATTGGAAAACGTTTGGATGCTCTTTGGCAACAAAACATTTTTAACTCTGTTCATGAATTGAACAATTAAAAAATTGACCAGGTCTTCAAATTTCAGTATTTTCAGTTTGATGAACAATGGTTTTTTACATTTTGTATGAGTTGATGTAGTCATTATTCTTATTCTTCTTAAGAGGAAAAACTATATGTGTTCCCCCACACTTAGTAGGAAGGAATAGTACAACATGGAAAATGATGATTTTATAAAGAACAGAAATTGAGTTAAATAATCTTAAATTAATATAGTTTACAGTATATGTTTCTTTCAGCTCAGTTTTTTTTATCCATTATTACACCAAGGGATTTAATTTCAGACACTCTTTCAATTTCCATATGGATATACACAGATATATATAATCTATATTGATATATGAATTTTTATAAATCTATATTCTGCATTATATTTGTGCAGAGAAAACCTGACACAGGATTGGGTATAGTTAATTCAATCAATCTAGTCTGAAAGTTTTCCACATTTTGCTGTGTTCCCATTACTTGCTATAAAGTTAGTTTCCATTAGTTACTTAGGCAGCGTGGTAGCATATTGGTTAGAGAGGTGGTCTCGGGTCTGGAGGACCTGAGTTCAACTCCTAGAGTTGAACAACTCTGTATCTACCAGA
>JBBBVU010000022.1:3061998-3077232 GCA_037177055.1 Atherinosoma microstoma | reverse complement strand
CTCCAATGGCCTCCACAGTCACCAGATCTCAATCCAATAGAGGATTTTTGGGATGTGGTGGAACGGGAGATTCTCATCATGGATGTGCAGCAACTGTGTGAAGCCATCATGTCAATATGGAGCAAAATCTCTGAGGAATGTTTCCAACACCTTGTTGAATCTATAACACCAAGAATTACGGCAGTTCTGAAGGTAAAAGGGGGTCCAACCCGGTATTAGCAAACTGTACCTAATAAAGTGGCTGAGTGTACATGCAACATTCCTTAAAAAACAAACAAACAAACAAGTAATGATGTCATAATAACAGGACAGGTTTTGATTTATCTTCTCCAAAGTGAGATGCAATCTAAAAAATTTACACATTTTCACACAGTTGCTAGGAAACTGCTTCCCCCTCCCCTGTAATCCCAACAGGCCATGGAGACGTGAGAACAAAGATGGCAACCTTTGTAAATGAAGACGCTGCAAAGGCCATCTGCCAGTGGGGTATCACAACACATAAATTCTCACTCCCTTATTTCTAATGGGAGTCAAAACATTCACTGCAACACAAAACCCTCAGTCTGATCATTGTCTTTAAGGCCAATCTGTCTGTTTGACCTCACAGCAACGTGTCTTTGTTTGCTTACCTTCATAGCAGTCTCGGACTGTGTCGAAGTACACGTAATACTCCTCATTGGTAAAGAAAAGGAGGCTGAGCCAGGAGTCAAAGGCGTAGATGGGGACTATGAAGAGGATCCTGACTATGTGCCTCTGCTCATTTGGAGAGCTGTAGTAGCGTAGGTGCATGTAGATCTAAAAAAGAAGGAGATGAAAATGAAATAAAGTGATAAATTTAGACGCTTAAACCTATTTAAGAATTATTCCATTTCCATATTAATGCAGCTAAAAATTCACATCACATGTAAATTTACAAACGCTGGCAATGAGGGTGCCTGTTTAAACAGGAAGTAAATGGTTGCGGAGGTGTGACAAACAGGATCAGGGATGGACACACAATGATGAGGCAGCAAATGTGGGTGTTTGCATCATTGTTTTAAAAAAAAAAGCCTGTGGTTTTAGGTGTTTTTATGTCAACACTGAAGAAAGAGTATGTAAATACCTTCAAAATGGATGGAGTTTGGAAATAAAACAGTATTTGTGTGCAAAAATACACATCTGTGTTCAAGGCCTGAATGCAAGATGTTCTTGAGGAGTCTAAATAAATTTTTTTTTTTGGGGGGGGGTATCAGCTGTGTCTAAACAGCTGATTTGACTTTGGAATCGTGTGAAACTGCAGCTCAGAATATATTTGATAGACAAGCAGCCTGGAACTAAACACTACCTCCTGAAACTCAAATCTGCGCCGACAGTATACACTTGTCAAAGTCAGATAATAGTGCCAGCCTGCAGGGTGTGTGTTGTAGGTGTGCACGAATATGTGGGGGTTGTTTTAGGAAACTGATACCAGGCTTTTATCACTCCTATTCAGAGCAGCAGACGATAGGAAGAGCGGGGCGGACCTTTTGTCACCGGCAACTCTGTCTGCTCCATCCGGCCCCTTTTCCACTTACACAATGCCCACACCTATCACCTTTCCCGGCTTGTAAACAGACACACACCTTGGGTAACATGACAAACACTGGGTGACAACCCAGCAAGTGAGGCAGTATCCTCACAAGTGTTGTTGCTAGGTGACCCCTCAGCTGCGAGTTCATGTTGCATGCATGCATGCATCCAAACAAACATAAACCCCTCCTGCTTATTGATGATGTGGTGGGTGAACTAAGAGCTCCTGTTGCCTGAGCGACAGAAGGCTATCCTTTAGCCTTGAATGTGAGGACACAATGGAGGACAAATAATCAACAAACAAGGTATTATAGCTCTTTCCGACATGAAGGTAATTAAACACAGGACTATCATACCCCAAAAAACAAACAAAACAGTGCAAACGGAACAAAACTGATCAGTTCCACTAACTCTAAAGATAAAAACATCTCAGTATCAGTTGCGGACAAGCAGCAGCTAAAACTGGACCTGTCATCCCCCTTTAATTCACCCACTCTAGATAAGTTTTACAAGGCCTAATCAGCTTCAGCTGACCCAAACTAAAACGTGAAACCCCATCTTAATATCTTATCATCCTGAATCCAAATCCTGCAAAAACATGTATGTGTTTGTGCTTGATGTTCCCTGATATGCATCTCTACAAGTTTCCCGCTGTCTGTCATTTGTCAGCAATTCAACATGTAAACAAAAGAGGCAAAAAAGGAATCTTTTTATCTTCGTTTTCCTACCATTTCCTTATTGAAGCCCTCTCAGGCAAACAATGTAAGCAGATCTTAATTGAGAATTTCTACTTATGTGGTGGTAAATCTCCCTAAAAGAACAGACCAGTACAGTCAATCCTGCTTTTGTTATTCACAAGAATAGGGTTCATTTTCAACCATTGTTGTCCCTTATCCACATGGTTTAGTGAATGTTCTTTGAATAATAAGGCCAGCCAAAAAAAAAAGAAAAAAGAAACTGTAAGAGACCTCTCCCCATAGGATGTGAGACTTTAAAAGAATAAGGCATGCATGTATTTGATAAACATGCATACAAAGCACTCTTGATGCACGCTTCTGTAGCATTAACTGTTTGACTTTTCTCCTTTTTCTAGAAAAAGATAGCAAACAGTGGTTAGATCATGCTGCAAGATATGCAGTTCAAAGCTCTAGCTTACGTTTCTGCCCAGATACTGTGGCCACTCACGAACGCTTTACATGAAGCTACATACAGCATGTAGGGTTTTTAAACGGGGTGTAAACTGCTTATTTCATTCAATAAATCTTTGGATCTCTTATTTCAACTTGACGTCTCTGCTAAACAGTAGCATCTGAAAACTCCAAATTTTCAGCTCTTACCTGGTGGCACGTGATCAGTAGAGCTGTCCAGACAAAAAACCCTGATATAGTCTGGGCAGTGGAGGTCATGAGGAAAAATGGCTCTTCTGGTGTGACCACAGGGGTTTCGGGCGCCCAAGAGGAATTGGAACTTTGCGGGGCCAAAGTCGCTGGGGAGCCTGGAGGGAGGCCATTAGGAGAGTCGTTCCCCAACCTCTCTGACAGGCGTTTTTCTCGCCACCAAAGCTGACTCATCTGTATGAACAAAGGGAACTTCATCAGTAAACATGCTTGATGTGATTCAAATGAATTCAACCTAAGCAGTCTTATATAGCAACAATGAGAAAAAATGTAAGAACAAGCTCATGTTCTAGGTTATAAAGCCTGAATAAAGCATAGCAATGCATAAATGGAGTTCAACAGACCTGCACTAGACTGTGCTGTGACCTAAATCTCAAGCTGCTGATGTTAGAGTGAAAAAAAAAACAGGAAAAAAAAAGTAGGACAGCTCACAGATCTAAAATGCAAAAGAGACCACGCGGATGTGACGTTGGATCAAGAGTGGAAAGATGTGGCATAAGGCAGGTGGGTGAGGAGCAGCTGGTAAAGAACCACATGCACCAGGAGATGGCATGAAGATGATATGAGCTGAGATCTGCAGATTTATTTTCTCCCCTTCTTAAATTTTTTCCCCTAGGTGTGCTCCTCGGGGCAGGGAGAAGTGTAGACATGGTATTTATTAACATGCTTCTTCAGGGAGGTGAAACAAGCTCGACAGCCTGAAGCCTCACATGAACCCTGCAAAGCATTCTTTAAATAGAACTGAGATAGAGAAAAAACTAGCATCCAGACAGACCCTCAGTGTGCCACCATCCTCATCATCAAATGAGATCTTTTGGTCTTTTGATCTCGACAACTACGTGAAGAGTGTTGGTGCGGATGCCAGGAAGGCGATAATTTAATTGTTCAAAGAAAAACTAATTTCCACAATGATTCCCAAACCCCACCCTGTGCACTAGCCTAGCTGGTGCACAGGGTGGTCATGGATGACTCATGCTACTTACCAAAGCTTCAATCATTTAGTGACAATGCAGATCAGTACGTCACATCAGAGAAGGTTTAAGCAAGGAAACAGCTAAGACATCATACATAAAACTGAAAGACAGTGAGGACATGGCTTAGAATACCAGACATGTATTTAAATAATCTGGATTATTTATCGTCTGAATTACTGTGAAAAAACCCCAGATAAAAGTAAGGTAACTTCTTATTTCTTAAAACTGTGGGGTGGTCTAACCACTTCCTGTATAATCTTGTATACTGTATAATATTTCCAATACAGCCAGATATTAAAACATGATTTGTTTGCTGAGGGAAAACCAGTCAAAACACGCCTGTGAGGTTTGTGTGTGATCATCAGAAGGAACTCCAGCTCATGCACACAATAACAACTCACAAGGTTTCTGTAGGCCACTGGACAAGACACAGAGACATCGCATTAATCTCGCTGACTAAATCCGTGGGTGGGATTCAAAACATGTATTGTACTTTGACCTTAATCGAACCAGTAGTGTTTGTGATGAGCACTAAATCTTCAGGCAAGGCTAAAACTAACATATCAGATCAATGTTTAGTGAGAATCAGAAAACATAAATGATTTGAACAAAGCCAAATGCTCCTGCAATAAATTCCCCTAAGCAGAAGAAAGCAGGCTTTCCCCATTTTAATCACACACAGAACAACTAATCACAGTAGCCTACATCGGTCTAAATATATCAAATAAAAGATGGCTAAATCAAATGAAAATTCAGCAATGGCTGTATGTATTCAAACACTACATTGATAAAGTGGCAAAACACGCAAAGCGGACAAACTAGTAGCTGATTGCTGACGTCTCCATCCTGCCGCTGTGCTTACCTCCTCTGCAGTTGTTTGACCTGCGCTGGTTTGAATCCAAGCATCTATTTAGCCCATCTTTAAGCTGAACGCAAATCTTTAAGAACACAAAAAGTTACTAGGCCAAAACCAACCATTCAGTCGACAATCAGCCACGTATAAAAATCACTGCATAACAGTGTGGACCCCGGAAAACTCCCCCCCTGTCTAAAAGCTGGGAAGTGTCGGCAGCCTGAGCCAAGCCTCAACTGTTCGGAGCGCTGCCGCCAGTAGCCTGTTAGCAAACCTTCCTCATCCAATTGTTTTCATTTTCATATAAGTAGTAACAAAAAAAAGGCACCTTTGAAAGCCTTTACGCTTAATTATAGCGTGAAAAGATAAATGGCGTTATCTGGCCATTTCCATTCCAGTGATGATCCACACAGCGTTCCGTATCCCCACATCAGCAGTGCCGTGTCAACAGCAGCCGCTAGTAGTTACCGCTCAATGCGCATGCGCAGATAGCCCAGGGTAGAACCGTTTTCTCCCTGTAAAACGTAACGTAATGCAGTCCCATTCGTGTCCAGCCCCCTTCCTCTCTCCTTACAAACACACCTCTTCAACCCTTCCACACCAAGTAGTGATCAAAAGATAAACAAGAAACAGTCGTCAGCAACGTTATTAATTTTTATTACTTCATAAAATATACACAAATACTGTAAATAAAGTGTGTTAAAGAACTGTACAGGATATCAGTACACAATACACAAAGTGAAATCCCCTCCTCATCTTCTTGTACATAATCCCCAAAACAGTTACAATGCCACTGGGTCATTGTGGCCTGTACAAAGGTAATTACATAGTATGCTGCCACACGCATACACACACACACACACACACAAATCCCTGCGATTGCATCTATTATGCTTTCCTGTGAATGACATCATCAAGGTTAAGAGATTAAAATCCAAAAAGTGACATCAAGCCATTACTATAGAATTACTGCAAAAGGAATACTAAAAGTCCCAAGGACTGCAGTACAGTATGAGGTGGACAAATACACCTAGAACAAAGAAATTAAAAAAAAAAAAAGGTACTTATAAGTTACAAAAAAGAGGGGCAAATAAAACATCTTGCATAAATAGAACAAAATTAAAATGTGATAACATGCATACAGGATGTGGCTTTATTGTTAGCAGGGATTCACTATCACACACACACGCGCACACACAAAGACATGAACTGTTTGATGACCCAGCTGGCACAGCAACAGCCACCCTTCCCCAAGTTTAATACTTTAAATGCCCCCAATTACGAATTCAGACCCTATTTAGCCATTAGTATGCATTTTCTACTTTACACCTTTACAACAAATAAACCACATTTTGGCTTTACATTGAAATAATTAAAAAAATATTTACAGTGGAGTAAACAAAACAAGATAAACAAAAAGAAAATCCAATGACCCCCCCCCAAAAAAAATTTCATTCCTCACACAGCTCGCCCCCTCCCCTATAGTCTCCAATAACAAAAAGAATAAAAAAACAAGGTAATATTAAGAATTATAAAAACTGCAGCCACTTTTTAAAATTTCTCTTTTCCTCAGCCAAAATGGGGCTGCTACGGACTCTGGTCAAATAACAGTATGCTGAGAATTTCCTGAGGAGCTTCCCTCAAGACTTGGGAGTGTGTCCTTCCAATATCCACGGCCGTACTTAATCTTACCCACTAACATTAAATGTAAAAGAAAACACAAGTTAAAAATAGGAGAAGAGAGGGGTGCTGAAGATTTTGATGGCTAAGTTTCAGGGACAGTATATCGTCACAAAAATGGATGAAGGGCAAGCTATCACTTCACCAGAAACACCTAAAACATCACTTACTTATCCTTTTCAAAGTTGCCTTTCTTATTGTCTGCTATCATCTCATCTACATATCCCCATTTTAAAAATTGTATTATTCTATTAAACTTTAATTTCTTAAAAACATCAAAATGGGAAGAAAAAAAAAAGGCAAAGATTGGAAATTAAAACTCCAATTTAACATGTCTGAGTGAAAAATAAAGATGGCATTTACTGAAGTTACTTTAGCCATGTGAAATCAAATTTATTACAGGAGTCTATATCAACCTTTGATGAGAAACATGCATGTCCCTGATACCCATTTGCTCCTTTGATGCCGCCGGTTTTTCACATTTGTCAGAGAATTGAGGGAATGTTTTGAGGAAAAGGAGGGCAGGAATGAGCAACTGGCAAAGTGCAGCATTGTCATTAGTTTTTCGTATTGTGGTAGTGATCCAGGGTTCAGCAATTAGGGTCCATGTCAGAATGCGGGAGGGATAACTTCATGTATTTCTGTGAATCCTTGACAGGTTTACTGACATATTCCAAAGACTGACATGTCCTTTAACAAATCGGCGTCTCATTAAACAAGGGGTGGGGGGGAACACAAAGGAGAAAAAAAAAAAAAACATAGCGGCAAATACTCCTTAGAGCCCTGAAAAAGAAAAAAAAAAAGAATGTTTGCATGGGTGAGACTGTACATTAGCCGAGTAGGTAATTGAGAAAAATAAGTGAAGCCAGACCTCACCTGTCATTTTAACTTGCATGCAGAGCAGAGAATTTTCACTTCCCCACATGCTCAAATGGCACGCTGACCTGTAAGCCACACAAAAATAAGATTCAACAGGAGGAAACAGCGATTAAGTTCACGCTCGCATAGGAAGCTATAAGCTAACCATGTGTTGAGGTCGAGTTTATTTTCAGGTCATACAAACAAAGTGCTTAGATATGATGTGAACAATAATACTTTCTGTTCGTATGATATGCACTTAGATATAGATTGTTGTCGTCATTGCTGAGATTTCTTACTCTTACTCAGGATAATAAAGAAGCAGGTCAGTGTGTGTCAGATAGAAGTACAATGCCAACAATGTGCAGACAGCTGATGATGTAATTACTGATAAATGTTTTTGCAAATGCTGATACCTTCTTTTTTTTTCAGCTATAAATTATGTGACAGACAGACGATACTTTGAGCCTATATACCAGAAATGTTGAACTGCTTTCTGATCTATCAGCATAATAAAATCAAAAGATAATTTCTTTGGCTTGTTTAGCAAAGCTTTATTTGGCAATAATTTCCTCCATATCTTTAGTGACAGAAGTGTGAGGAGGAGGTCCATCCGTCATTAGATGCAAAGAATGCAGATCTACACATGCAAATGGCCTGTTCCTCACACGGACCCCGATCACCCATAATATTAAAATCACTGATAAATAAAAGTGAGTAACAAAACTCATCTTGGTTCAATGCAGTGTTCTACTAAGAAAACCTGCACCTTGACATTCATGTGTATGTTATTTGAAACCTTGCCACCTACATAAACATTTTTTCCAAGACCAACGCAATATCAGGGGGGCAGTCCTGTCAGTGCTTACTAGTGTAACCTATACAAAGAATACAGATCTCACAGGTCTGATAACACAGGACAGACTTCAGTAGTTAACATGGGCATATTTTGTCCAGCATTATTCTGGTCTACCTGTAAAAAATATTTTAGTGAGTCTGTTTTAATGCCTTTTAAGTTATAGAGATGATTCTGGTTTTTGTTGCTGCTGTACTTGTTTTTCTATCACCGTCTGCGTAGGTTTGGCATAAATCAGGTGTCACAGAAGGGCTTTTTCATATTGTTGATTTCAAATAATTAGGGCTGTCAAAGTTAATGCAAATTCCTTTTAATGGCGATCATTTTTTTAAACGCGCGATTAATGCACGCACTGTCAGCATAATTACAGGGAGGGCTGTAGAAAGCAGATTGTGTTTCTAAAGCAAAAACGGACACAGAATGGATCTTTTACACGGTCAGATTAAAGTTCTGCAAGATGGTTTTCAGGACAAGACTGAGGTACTTCATCAACTCAGTTCTCCAAATAATGCAGGAGAAGGCGATTGAAACCGGCCACGGGTTGAGGAATAGAAAATTAAAATTAAACTTGCACAACACACAGCTTGCCGTGCATTAGTGATGCATTCAATGCAGCTCGGAGAAATCACAACACTAACAGTCTACCACACGCAATGACAACTACAATATTAAGAAATAAACTAATCAGGATTAATTCTTAACAACTTAAATAACTATTATAACAATATATAATTATTATAAATAATAAATATCCCATCAAAAATGGTAAACTAAAATAGATCAAATAAAATAAAAGATTAAAAAAAATTCTGCGATTAATATGCAATTAAAATTTTTATCGACTACTAATAATTCAATTATAGTTTACGTAGATCCTGTGTATGCCGAGCCAACGCCACTGAAGATGGTGTTCTCACCTGTGATGTTGAAATTCTCGACTGGTCGTGGCGAGCTGTGAGGTCAGAAGATGACACGTTGGCAGGCGCCCCACGATGTAACCGCATGCTAACCTTCCTCTCTCGCTCTGCACGAGAAATTGCACGAGGTGATGTGTTGCCTGAATTGAAGAATAAACAGTCCACATTTGATGCAGACATTTAAGAACCTAGTCTCACTATGATGTCATTATTTTATTCAAAGACCGATACGGCTTTGAAATCAGTTTAGCTGAAGACTCACCAGACTGCTGGACGCGCGAGGCAGGGTTAGACATGGCTTGCTCTGGCCCATTCCTGACTCTGTTGGGAGCTCCAGGGGTGGGACCTTGAGGGAGGCCTCGAGAAGCGGACCCCCTTGGGGCTCCTCCAATCCGCTCATCTCGCTCATCTCCCGTCCTCCTGTCCCGATCCCCATCCTCAGCTGTCCGACTGGCACCCTAATAAAATGGGATCAATCAAAATTCAAGATCTCCACTGAAACACTACTTTTAAAATCACCTGCATTATAATGAGCTAATTTAAAAGTGACATTATGGATGAAAGACACAGAAACACTTGAAAAGTTCACTCTAAACTTACGAATTTGAGCATATTCCAGTCGAATACGTAATCGTAGGAGAAACCTTGTCGGTGGAAAAGATTCCTGAAAAGCTGGCGTAGGTAGGAGTAGTCCGGTTTGTCATCAAAACGGAGTGAACGGCAAAAATTCAGGTATGTGGAGAACTCAGCTGTGGGAGGATAAGCCAGAAAAGAAGCAGTGATAAAATGAATATACACTGAAGGTCTCATGTGAGGAAAAAAAACTGAACTATTTTGACTTTTTGAAAGTGTAAAAACACACTGCATAAATTAAAAGCAGCATCTGTGTAGAATTATAGAAGAATGCATCTGCCTCAAAATGCAGACACAACCCAAGAAGCATCACTCACAAGGGTACCCTTTGCAAAGAACTTCAATGGGTGTGGACATTTTCTTCTCGCTGATTCGCTCATACTTCTGTCGTTTGGTTGCAGCCTTGAGGCCCTGCCAGGGGAGGGACCCCAAGTTGAAGTACATGAGAACATAGCCGAGTGACTCCAGGTCATCACGCCTTGACTGCTCTGTGGACATGAAGAATACACAAGTGAGGAATAAAAAATAAAAATAAAATCCTATGATCGTCATTATTCTGTTACTATGATCCAATTTATAACTTTGATATGAAACTTCTGACTTTGTTAATATCTAAAATCCAACACATGCGCGCACAAAATCAAAGTTTGGAGTTAAACTGGAGACCTGATAATATAGAGGGAAACGCAGGGGAAAGTGGAGATATTGTGTTTGAAATAAAAAACACCCACTAATTTGACATATAACATATTAAACCTCCACTATTTACTAAAAAGGTAAATAAAAACAACGGAAATATCCCTTCATGTTGCAAGTTTCTGATCCTTTAGATATTCCACAAAAAAAAAAAAAAAACTAAGCCAGCAAATGGGCAGCTAGTACAACACAATGATTTGGGTAACGTACTGAGATAGCCATATCAAAATGCTTTCTACAAAATGTCTTTGACAAGAAAATCAGACAATTTTTCTTTTCCCTCCATCTCTAAGTGTCTTTCCTCACATTTCTGAATATAATAGGATACAGTCCTAAACAGAAAAAAAAGGATGCAGCAAAGTGAAAATCCAAAGCAATGAAAAAAGTTTAATTTTTTCCCTGCAGTTTGTTGAGAAAATTGTTTTCTTCATTTTTGTGTTCAGAGACCTTTAACACTGTAAATGACAGTAAGGTCTGGTGAAAGAGAATGACTGATTAACATAAAACTCAACCATAATCTAAAAAGGAAGGGAAGTGTGTTATATCCAATAGTAATTTACACCATCAGGCCATGGTTGATCCGACATACAGAGCAGCGCTAATGAATCATATTTGGCATGGTGTGTAGAAGCAGCAGTTACACAAATGTGAGATTCTGATAGATTGTTTTTGTAAAGTACACAACTACACCTCCAATGCTCAATAAAAGATGTGCATATTTTCTCTGCTTTTGTCACATCTACACACACATGCAGACACTGGATCCTGCTGCAACAGAACTCTGTGAGACTATTTTTAAAACTGAACACACACATACACACCAGCCTCCTTCCGAAAAGGGAAAATAAAACCGCACATTTAGATCAGGTTTGTGTGGACCCTCCATGCTAATCTTACCAATTCCAAGATGTGTGTTGATGGAGGCGTAGCGTGCTGTTCCAGTCAGGTTCTTGTTCTCCCTGTAAGGAATGTGCTGGTGTGTGCGGGCATCGCGGTACTTTTTTGCCAGGCCAAAGTCGATGATGTACACCAGGTTGCCCTTCTTGCCGAGGCCCATTAAGAAGTTATCTGGCTTTACATCTCGATGGATGAAATTCTTGGAGTGGATATACTCGATGCGACTAATCTGGAGAGGCGAGAGACAAAAATGTCAGGTTCTCCAGCACCTGGGAATATACTTTAAGAATGATGTTCTGGTCACTTTATTACTCCCTGTGTACATTTGACATTGTTTCAATCTGTGTTATTCAGCTGTGCAAGTTGCACTCAATACATTGATGACTTGGGCTAACTCAAACCCATGAGGATGGGGTGGAGGCAATAGGACATATGAGAAAAGGACATAGGAAGGCCATGACCCTAGGCTGTAAGAGGAGTCATCCACCCATACAGAGGTCTGACACAGCAGCTTGGCTGCAGTTAGAACAAAAGGTGAGATGAGCTGAGAGCATCATTCATGAAATGAAATATCTAGGCCAGCACAATCTAAGGCAAAGCCACCATCCTAAAGTACACTAGATGTGCAAGAATAGCAGAAACCAAAACGGCCCAAGCCTTTAAAGAGGCTTCGGGGGAATAATCAGTAATATATACTGAAAGCATCCCAAAAAAAAACTATACAATTAAAATAAATAAAAATAAAAAAAAATCATGGCCCTCTGCAGCTTGGTCATCCCCATCATATTTCCTTACTTTTCTCAAAAGCAGACTATTCAATATAGTGTGACCCTAAGTAAGAGGACTATTAACTGGCTGTGTGTTAATAAATTCAAAGGAAAGTTTATATTGTACCATCTGGTCTGCCAAAAGCAGGACAGTTTTTAAGCTGAACTTCCGAGAGCAGAAGTTGAAAAGGTCCTCCAGACTGGGGCCAAGCAGCTCCATCACCATGACGTTGTAGTCTCCCTCAGCTCCACACCACTTTATTGATGGAATACCCACTAGTCAAGACACACATGATACACAAAGTCCAGTCAGATGTTCATCACTGACATCACTACAAAGGACATTATTGGACAAATATTTGCAAAATATAAAAAACATTTTTCTTAAAATTGGATCATTTTAAAACCGGGAACAATTTGATAACCATCTATATAAAGTTTATTTTAAGAAAGATTTAGAGATTTCAAAACATTACAGCCTTGGCATTTCAATTGGTACAGAAAATATGTGACAGGTTTGGCGGGATATCCGCGTTTACGAAATAGCCAGCTTGAGAAGGAATGAGCTGAAAAATCTCGACAAGCATGTCGATGCTGTATTTGCTTACCTCCTCCTTGCATCATCTTGTAAAACTTGCTTTCAATGTGCAGCTGTGGGTGTTTGGTCTTCACACATTCCAGCTTTATGGCTACCTCCTCACCAGTGGCAATGTTGGCACCTGAAGAGATGTGCACAAAAATAACTACAGCTGCAAGGACTTGTTCAAGAACCACGTTTGTGGACCAAGCTACAGCTGGATGAATGTGAGGGGGAACAAAATTCGACTTGAGAACCCAGATGACAGATGAACAGAAACGGTCCATAAATTTATGTGGAAGGAACTTTAATAGTGGAGACAAATGGAAAGTAAGACAAAGCAGGAAAAAAAAAGGGGAAAAATAACTAAAAATGTAGGTTTCCACTTACCAAGGTAGATGTCTCCAAAAGAACCACTCCCTATTTTTCGCCCCAAACGGTATTTATTCCCCACTCTCAGCTCCATGGTTGCAAGATGTCACTACAAAAATCAACAGACAACACAAATATTGTTCAAAAATTAGGTAAAAACACATAACAGGCCAGATCATCTAAGCCCAATGTTTTTTTCTCATCAATAAATCTATTTTTCCTCCTTTCCCAAGAGACAGAATGAGGGATGGTCTGTCTCATGCTCACATGATGTGCATCAAACCGAGCCCCACTGACCACGTTTTTTTCTTTTTTTGGGGAGAATGCAGCCTAAGCAGGGCTTGCTGATCAGTAAACAGCTGTCTGGTCTCCAGAAACACAAGATAAGATTTGTAGGGTAGTGAGAGGTGGAAGGGTGGGGGCTGTGAGCTCAGCAGAAGCACGGATGAGAGGGGTAGAATACAGAGAAATTAGGACAGCACACAAATGCCAGTTTGTACTTATAAGAAGAGTGAATCAGAGACAAACACTTCATGAGTACTAGACTTGGAACACATGAGGAAATAAAGCGCAATTTTTTTGAGCCAAGCTGCACGTGATGCTGGAGCAGGATCATCACTTATTTAGCACTCGCTACCACGCCACATTGAGCAGCCACTGCGAAAGCAGGACTAAGCTCTATGCTTCTCTGCACTGGCACTGCCAAAGCAGGGAAGGCACTGGCTGGCTTTTATCTATGTCAAGGCCCTCAGACAATTCTGTGTAATGAACTTCAGAGAGCCACGTGCTGCAGACAAGGCACTGGCGCAGAAAAACATTTATTAGACGTTCGTGCCCTCGACACTAATTTTGGGAATGCTGTGTCAACAAAATGCGGCCTTCACAGCAACAATGAACCCTTGTCCAAAAGCAGAGCTGCTTAATCTGGAGGTGACGTTCCCAGTCAGACTGAAATTTCAAGCAAGTTCATATCAATGCAATATATAAAAAGATATACAATCATCACTATCAAGTGCTCTTTGAAGTGACCTCAATCCTTATCCTCAAGAGAGAAGTTTCATGACAACTCTGACCAACAAAACCACACAAGCTCATTTTCATAGACATGCTGACCCAAGCAAGCAGAACATCAATTGTACAGAAATACTCCTCTGCACCAATAATCTTCATGACCTCAGCTTAAATCATCCATCATAATACTATCCTTGATTATAAGCAGGTCAATAAAAGCAAACTCCAAAATAATCTCCAAAACATTTTAAAAGGATGCAATCTCTAGCAACTTGCATTGTCCTCATTTCAGGGAAAAATGTTTTGGAAATAAAAAAATAAATAAAATAAAAATCACTAGACATCACGGTGAACTCTACCTGACGAGGACAGCTTGCCATAGTAAACATGATGGTGACAGATGGAACTGGGTTAATAAAGGGTTAGGGTTCATTACACCAAGAGGGTGACTTGTGTGTTGCGTCCAAAGACCAGATTTAGGGTACAACATTAATCACAAGGCTACACAGTAAGAGCTATTGATTAATTGCTTAGTACAGCAACAGTGACACAAAATACTTATTGGTGTTACTCTGCATGCTTAAGACCCTGCTCGCATGGTTTTTATGATTTTCATTAGTATCAACTCTGATGTTCAGTCTAGCAATCTTTCTGAGACTTAAACATGGCAAAGATCCGTAGAGTACAAACTTAACGGGGATGTGACAAATCCCTTGTTTGAGGTCTCAGAGACAGCCTGTGTAATGTGAAGCAAGAGGAATTAGCCTGTCACACTGCACTGGAAAAACAACATGTGCTATTACGGTAGTAATCGTGTACAGGAGAGTGGATTGGTCAAGACAGTACACAACACATCTGCTGGTTAGGGGGGAGTCTTGCTAGTAGTTGTGGAGACATGGTGTCCCAAGAAGGTGGTATGCAATGGTTTAGGCTTCCATGCATCACAGAAATGACAATAAGCATATCTTTTTTTTTTTTTTTTTTGCAAGTGTTTGCATTTGTAGTCTTGCATTAGTCAAACCAATTCCTATGTTGCATGTTGTATAGAATTAAAGATTCCTCTTTAAAACTGAATAACAAGTGTCAGATACCCAAAGCCAGAATATTTCGCAATCACTAAACAGTGTTAATGTTACGCCTCTCAAAACTGTCGATGCACAGACAAATGTTTTACGTTAGATTTTTCTACACATTATCT
>JBBBVU010000022.1:3038738-3061898 GCA_037177055.1 Atherinosoma microstoma | reverse complement strand
CAGTGTTAATGTTACGCCTCTCAAAACTGTCGATGCACAGACAAATGTTTTACGTTAGATTTTTCTACACATTATCTCATGAATTTGTATATATTATACAGAAATTGGTAGTTTTACAGCTGTAACGGATAATATCATGCTACACTTGTTTTCTAATTGCGCATCACAGCATAACTGAGATCACTTTTAGCCAAATTTGTTTAAATCTGCTCAAATTCGTGACCGATAAAAAGTCATTTTAAGAATCTGAATGTTTTAACTAACCTAAATTAGAAATACAATGCGCAGGAATTAACGTGAGTTTACTGCTAGCTGCTGGCAGTAAGCTAGTAGAAATACGTGAACCGAGCCGTGGTAGCGTACTGCACCATGAACAGTTCCTAAATTAAATAATGCTTAAAATCTGGATGTCGCACTTTGCCACATTTTCTATAATATTTACAACCGCACCCTTGTAAGCATTGAGCTAGCCTGTGAAGACAGCCATTCCTACTACTCGCCCCCTCCCCCTCTCCTGTAAGCCGTGAATAGGAGACTTAGATTCGGTCGAATCTGGCCCCTTTTCCCCCTAGGTTTCCTCGGTTCTCCGACCCAACACTCACCCGATAACAGGTTCGTCCGACAGCTGATTGAGTTGAGGTTCTGATCCGATGGCTGTCAGTCGGACAAGGACCCGACCAGATGAGGATGGGAGCGGATTCTGGCAGCTCTCATACCCCCAGCTCTAAGCTCAGTCGTCGGTAGCGCTCCCTGTTGATAGTCCCTGAGATGCTCCAGCAGCACAGACGGCCGTTCTCTACTCGAGTCAGACTCCCCCTCTCGTTACTTAACAACGTGCGTGCTCACAACGTCGATGATGTCATTCCCTGGATGTCAGGACGCAGTCATTAAAACGGAACGTCACACCTAACCACTCCTTCCTCCTTTAATTTTATCATTCATTCACTTTTCAGAGACCCCCCCTCCCCCTCATACTCAGGTTTGGTGACTGCTTTATATGTAAAGTGAATAGCTAAATTTGTAATGTTTGTTAGAGACTGTTTGCTAGAAATCTGTCGATTCAACTTGTTTATTAATAAAAACTTGAAAAGCGTTTTCCCTATATGATTGATATTTGTCAATGTTTTCCAGAAGTGCCACAGCGTGTTTACATATATACCCAACAGGTAAGTATAATACAATAAGCCACTGCTTATTGTATGATGACGCAAGTGTTAAATAGGATTGTTTGAATGGCTATGTGATGGCGACAGCCACCTGGCTTGTTCCAGTCCATGAAAATCTCCATACAGCCTTGTCTTAATAGCATCTTTGTCATAATGATGATGTAACTACAACACATGCGATAATATACTACTTAAATGTGTGTTAAAGCAATATTGTTGAACTATCAAATCACACACATACACACAATAACCACAAAGACCAATTTAGAAGCCAATACTTTCATCTTTATTAATCTTGTTCTCATTGTTTAAATAAATTTTTCCTTTGTAAAATCTCAAAACAAAAACACTGAACAGGAGTGTTAAAGCCTGTCTTAATTTAAAACGAATACACAACAACAAAACATTAAAAACGTACGGTAACGCTTACTCTGTAACTGTAAACAACCCACCCCCCACCCCTCCCCCCCAATCCACACAGTTTGATAAGATTTGGCATGTCCATTTTCTAAACGCATATGCCTTCAACTCTTTGTGTCATTAAAATGTTCTTTTTTTTTTATTATTGCAGGTCAGACAATAAAAAAAGACAACTTTGCTTTAAAAAAAAAGAAAAACTTCAAATGACAGAAAAAAAAAGCATTAGTGCCAATATTTCTTAACACACAGTCAGCAGTATACCGAATGCACTCAAAACATTTTTGTATAGACCTTCTGTATAGTAAGCAGCCTTGCCCACATTATGACAGGCATTAACATGCACACACATTATCCTCACATTCACACACACACGCACACAGAACTGCGGTGGTTTAATCCACTTACTTGGTCTCAGTCTCACTCATACTCACGTAGCGTGTACGATACTGCACACAGTTTCGACACGTGGAGAAATGCATCATGGCCTAAATCTGCCAGCAATTTAACATTTATCACTGCAACAGTAACAAACATTTTCAAGAAAGAATAACAGAGAAAGAGTGTGTGAGATACAACAGTAGGAGGTCAGCATTTTGAAAACGGAACAATGACATTTTTCAATATTTTCACTGTTCAAAAATTAAAACCATACATACAAACAGAAAAAAAACAAACTCAACATACACAGTAAGATACAGTTCTGTTGTCAATCAGAGCTGTTTGCATGTGTTTGGATTCGATCTCCGTCTTTAAGGGGATGTGAATACAAACTGCACTTTTAAACCTCACATCATGTAGTAGTTTTAAGTTCTCATTTACGATGAAGGTAATGCTGTTTACAGTGCCTGTCTGTCTGAAGGCTTCGCTGTATTTGGTGTGTGCATGTTTATGTAAATCTGTTGAAAAGTCCCCTATTTACTAAGCACATTGCAATCCGGTCAAGTCTTTCAGACTGACTGACTTTTCATTCTTTTTCAGGTTTCAAGTCTAAGCAGTTGAAATCTTCATCTGTGGAAAAAGGCTGTGTACACATCTAACAGTCCCTGCATTTGTTTTTTATAATAGCTTAAGTCTGGCCATGAGAATGTGTGTAAGCATGTCTCACATTTCTGCTTTATGTGTGTGTGTGCACATTTATATGCATACCATGTATGTGTATGCATGTATATGTGGTACATTAATATGCATACCATGTAAATGTATGTGTGTGCCATAGTAAGTACATATGTATCCCAGTGTATGCTGTATCAGTGTGTCCAAAGCAACACATACAAATAGAGGGGGGGTGGGGGGTGAGGGCTCATCAGATGGAATCAGCTCCTCTCCCCAGCAGGTCACCAGGCAACAATCCGGCAGGGCTGTCCAATTGGTGCCTTTCCTCCATTTGCGGTGCTCCCCACAGGCTGCTGCCCGGGTATCCAGCAGTCATACCTCCCCATAGCCCAGATCTCCCAGTCTCTACTCCCCCGACAACCCCTCCCTCCCCTGCCCCGTTGGTGCTCCACTGGGAAAATATCCCCAGCCCAGGTCCTTGGGCTGAAGAGGTTTCCGAAGAAGTGCCTGTACCATCAAGGCTCTGCCAGCCAGAGCCTCTCACGCCAGGTAGAACCACTGCTCCGCTTTCCCCTCCTCCACCGCCATTCCCATTTCCACCTGAAGATGCGCCCACTGCTGCCCGCTCACTCCCTGGGGAGCTTCCCCCACTGCTGGCTACAGCTGTGCCCGTTCCAGATGAACCAGGCGCTCCGCTGCCTGCTGCTCCTCCTGAGCTGGCCCCTTCTGTCCCTCCAGCTTGGGAATGTGCAAAATAGCGCGCAACTTCTTCTTCACTCACAAATTCCGCCAGGATTGTGGTGTTGCCCAAAACACACCTGAGACGAAGTTACAGAAAAAAGATTTTTAAGCTCAAAACAGCAACGCCCATTGGTTGACATTTGTGTATAAAGGAAGCCAATAGTACACCTACATGTGCAGTGCACCCTGAGCCTTGGCTGCTTCTTGCCGGCTGCTGTAACGAATCAGAGCGCTGCCCTGGGTAAGGCCCAGGTGGAAGGTGAGCAGGGGGCCATGCTGCATACAGATAGTCCTCAGCGTGGAGCCATCAATCTACATGGGGAAAAATAATTATTTTCATCGTGCATAAAATAGGACAGTTCTACAGTAATTATCCAGCATTGTAAGACATCAACAGCTGGGCTAGACAAAGGTCAAAGAACCGAAGAGGTTATACAACAGTGGTTATGGATATGGAAAACTGTTAACATTGTAGATGATACACTATGGCTTTGTAGATCTGTAACTGAGAAACAGTTATAGTACAATACAAGTTTTGCAAGGCTGTCCACATAAACAGAGTTTGTCCAAATAGACCACTACTGTGATAATTAATACTTTACATTTTCATTGTAGTATTTTCTTAGAAAAGTGTCATGCAAGTATCATTTGAGCAAACCGTAACAGATTAAACTCGTGCAAGTTCCATTTTCATTGATGACAGCAGATGATTTGCATAAAAATACTGATGAGGAATACAAATGAATGACCAAAGAAATGCATCTGCATTTAAACCCTAAATAGTTTTATGGCTATCATTTGTTGTTATGAAAAGGTTTGCAAGGCCTGAGAAATCATATGTAATGAAGAGGTTTAAAAACTGAATCTGTCACATATATTACATATTTGACTTTTAAATTCCTTACACAGCTTGCTTTTGTTATATTTACCTCACCCTTCTGCAGTACCAGTTTATTAAAAAACTGGTTTAAAATTGTGAGTTGTTCATTTAATCTCCCTGTGCTTCCCTCTTTCCTTACCTGAGGAGTCAGGTTGCTCAGCAGCAACCAGCAGCTGCCTCTGGAGGCAACACCGTCACTCCAAGCTGAGCCTACAAAACGATGATAAAAAGAGACAAACGGATAAAATGACTAAGATTAAACATTGGATTGGCCCCATGGATTGCTGTGTTTATTTTTAAACCTAAGTTAACGTGGCGTTACATGATACAAAGGATCTTCCTCCATGCAGAATGAAGTTAAATAAGCTCACAGAATGATTATGAAACAAATTCGCTGTAAAATCACCTGGCCCAAATCTTGACTCTTGATTAATCCCACCCCCTCCCCAGCTTCGGGCCAACCGTGGACCTCCAGTACCCCAAGGGGAGGGCGAGGCCTGCTTTTGATTGGTTAGGCCGGGTGGGGGGCGTGGCAGCTGTGAACTGTTGCGATTGGTCCTCCACAATTTGTTTTGTCCGATGGGCTCTGGAGGCCAGCTGGGCTTGTACTCAGAGTACTTTCCTGAGAGGAAGATGGAGATGTTGAAAAACGAACCATAGAGAAAACATCCTACTGTTAAAGTGTGAAATCAAACCAAAAACAACAAGTGGAAAAAATGCTAAATGCATTTATACTAACAGAACAAAAAAAAATCTGAAATTAACTGAGCTATTATGGTGAAAGGAATTCAAAGGCCAGGATGAAAAACCAGAAAAGAAGAAAAATCAAACCTGTGCTGTGTGCATTGCTGAGGGAGCTGTCTGAGGCACTGTAGGGCCAGGCACCAGGTGAAGGCAGCGAGGTGTTGAGGGAGGGGTTTGGCCCTGCAAAACAACATTATCTGGATGTAACATCCTGAAACAATAAACCATGAATATATGGTTCAAGGAGTAAATTAAAGTGTTGACTGGAAATATCTTTCTTTCTTTCTTTTTTTTTTTTAAATGGCAAGGGAAACATTTATCTTTACACCCCATTATACATTTAGGGGAAGAAAAGAGAAAAAGGCTGCACCTGTATCCACTACATTAATCACTTTGTACATATCTGATCCACTCTGTGCGTATCCGATCCACTTTTAAAGAATCATGTTAAAATCCTTTTTACGGACAGGCAACGGTACAACATCAGCGGTGGAATCTCTCCCAGAGGCTGTGTTAACTAAAAATAATCCATTCTGATAGATTTTAAGAATTAGTTTTCAATTGACTTATCTGGTTAAATAAAGGTTACTTTTTCAAAATAGATTTTTTTTAAAGAACGACCAAATTAAAAGCCATTTGTCATTTTGACAGGCTAGAACACAGTATTGCTGTACTGTAACGTTATACTTTTTAGAGCAATAATGTCAACCACACACAGACCTGTAGCACACCACCATGTCCAGTTCAGACCAAGTGTCCATTATTAATTACCTATTGTAAAAGGATCACATGGACATCATTCCCGACTCCAACACAGTTTTCAACCTTGCTATCTTGATGCCGACGACAGATCTAAGAGTTACCAACTGCAGATTTAAAACTTATCTGTGGTCATTACAGGACATACATGGCTTGTTGCAGGAGCAGCACATGCAGCAAGATTTCCTTCAGAGAAAAATTAAAAACCACCACGCTAAAAGCCTGTTAATACTTGGACTAGTTATGCATTTGTTGTGCTCTTAGTCCCTGCAGACGGGAAGACATGTCAGCCCCCAAAACGTTAACAGCACACAGGCTTGAGATGACGCTATGTGTTGGTTTAAGTGTCCACTGGCTCAAAGCAAGAGCAGTTTGTTTTATATAAACTGATGTAATCATGTCGTTTCTGAACTGAAATATTACTGATGCAATATTGCTGAAGTCATTTTTAATTATCCTGTGTCATTTGGATGCACAGAAAAGATTACAACTGCTGCTTTCCATCTGTCTTGTAGCTGCAAGTCTGTGAAAGGCAGAGCTGTGAAACCACAGTGCTAAGGAAGGAGTGCACTTCAGCTGCATTCACATAAAATCTGACCACAAGGCACCTTTTACACAGGGTTGTTTCAAGGTGTGGGTGCATTTAATTCAGAAAGTGCTTCAGAAAGTGCTGTGAAACTAAGAAAATAAGGCAACTAGGATCCACTGTTTTGCAAAAAATATTATTGTCCGTCATTCACTCGCTCTACTACCACATCAATACACTCGGTTTCTCCCCGACTCAGTGAACCAGACACGAGTGACCTTTTGAATATTGCGTATAAATACTGAGAAAACCATTTCTGTGGTAGAATGAAGCTGACTTAAACTGTGGCAGAGATTAACCATGGGATGACCTAGCAAAGTGATAAAAGAAAGCTTGACCAATCAGAATGTCCAGTGCTGCAAGCCCCATTCTAAAAATAGCTAAACTTTCAGAAAAAACTATCTACACATCAGAGAATATAAGTGGGGTAAAATTGGACACAAAGCTTTACAGTGGTAACAGTAGCGAGTAGATTTATCACTCAGCCTTAATCCTAACAGAGATGAGCTGCAGCTTCAACATGGAACTTAGCATAATGTAGTCTATTAACAATGGCACCGTAAGCTGATTCAATGGACATACTTAATATGCTTACATTCTGTCTTTTTGATCCTTTCTTGCTCAAAGTGCCATTACAAATGTTAATCATTGCCTTAATTTGTGATAAAATGGTAATGCTTCAACTAACAGCCAAACTTACTGAAATATTTGATATACCGAGTTAAATACCTATGTTGTCTCTCAGTAACTGGTGGTCAGGGTCGTTGAGGTTTGGGGATCCGGGAGAGCCAAGAACACTACCAGGGGTCATGTAGGGATCAGATTCTGGGTCTCCACTACTCTGTATTCCTTTCCATGGCACACCAGGCTGGAACTCTGCCATCAGAGACAAGAAAAAGTATTAATGAACTGAAATATTCATACAAAATGGCCCCAACTCAAATTAATCTCGACTACATTGCTCCTTAAAACCTAGTTTATAATATTTGGTAAAAAGTTCTAATAAAAATGTATTCACCTGGAGGCCAGCTAGATGTGGCAGGTTTGTTGCCCATTTTACTTCCAGGAGTCCGGTGCCAGTTATCCGCAGAGCCTTGAGGTGGAATCCCTAAACCTTCACTACCCAGCATTTCATACTGGGAGAAAGGGGACCCTCCTCTAACCTTAATCGCACTAGGTAAGGGGCCTTGGAGATTTAAGGAAATGGAGTCACACAGATTGATATAAATATCTTTCACATGCATGATTCACAGCATCTCATGCAGATAGTGTGAAAAATGAGATTACTAGATTTACAGCAGGCTCAGTGGCTCGTTTACCCAAAGTGTAAATTTTGCACATGATAAAAAATTATCCTGCTAACCACCTGTTAACCTACCATTCTTGTGAAGGGTTGTGTCAGGGGGAGAGGGAGTTGGGGAATGTCCCTCCATCATCCATTTGAAGCGGGACTGCTGTCCACCGATGTCCTTCATCCCTCCCATCATGGGACTGAGCTCCAGGGCTGACAGGTTGCCACCAGGTGTAAGCCCTAGCAAGAAAAATGCAGCTGTTAAAGCAACAATAACACACTACTACTGCACAATTCAATCCATCCTTTGGGCTAGCTGGAGAGTACGTCATCATTTCCAACCACATACCAGCATACATCCCTTGTGTTTTGGCATGAAGGTCTGATAAGGGACCCCCCATTCCTGGATGTGGAAGGGGGTCTACCATGGCCTGCTTGGATAGGCCTCCTCCCAGATGAGATGGGGACAGTTTGGAGCTCCCTGCTCCTGTTGTTGCTCCTGCAACTCCACCCTGCTGATGCTGCCTCTGCTGTTGTAGAATAGCCATAATCCTTGCCAGCTGAGGAGAACAAGATTTACAAGAGGATTAATTTAAAAACATTTTTTTTCAATTGCTATAGTCTCCATGACTGAAGGGTACCTTATATTACTAAAAATAGTAATACAGTGGCTGACCACTTCCCATTCAGGTTTTGTTTGTAGTGTGAGAAAGGCAATGTGCTTGTAGCAAAGAAATTCTACAGCAATGACTGAGATAATGTAGTTTTGCGTGACAGAAAGAAAACTCTCACCTGCTGTGGGTCTGCCTGCTGCCTGAGAGGCTGAGGCTGAGGGAACTTCCGCTGGTTCTGCAGAAGCTGCTGCTGTTGCTGCTGCTGCTGCTGTAGCAGAAGCTGACAAGCCTGTGGGTTGGCAGGCAGAAAGGGTCAAAGACTGGCATGAATAAATGAACATAAAGGCCCTGAAAGGCTTGTTCTAACAGACGTTAATAACTTAGACTGACTCATATATGAAAATACAAGGTTTACAGCAGTTTACCATGCACTGAAAAGCTATTTAAACATTCAAGAACAAAAAAAACTGTACAAAAATTGGTCAGATATGGATTATTAATTTCAATGTGATGACTCAGTCCATCAGTGCTGAACATTTTCAGCACGTACCAGATGGAACTGCTGCACGTGGGGGTAAATGTTGCTGAGCATTGCTAGCTGCTGTGGGGAAATCTGAGGAGGGAACACTCCTCCGCCAACACCGCCGACCCCTCCAACACTCCCGACGCCACCAACACCTCCTACTCCTCCGACTACTCCACCCACACTGCCACCGGGAGAGGGCATCTGCTTCAGTATAGGACCCGGCACCTGTGGGTCACAAGAAAATGTACATATATGGGTCTTGGTACAGACTCGATGATGCAATTCATGAGAAAACAGGAACACCATGTTCATTGCAGCTGCAGGTGATGGGTTATGTGCATGTGCCAAAAACATGTTGATCATGATCAAAATTAACCAGTTTTTCATGTACCAAAATTAGTTTTTATGGCCTGTGCTTACATACTGTTAGTAAATTCCATAACCAGGAAATGCATTGTATATCGTTTAAACACTGTATTAATAGCCTTCCAAAAATCCATTAGCATAACCCTGGCTTAAAAAACTTACAAGCCTGCCATTGTGTTATTTATGAAAATCACATGTAAAGATGCTCGTCTATCATAAAAAAAAAAAAACGTAGTCATAACCAGAAAAATGAAGGATGGGAGACAGACCTGAGCAGACAGGAACTGATGAGGCACTTGAGCACGTAACCCCTGGGAGGGGTTCATGGGATGCATGCCAGGTTGGTGCATCCCTCTAGGCTGAGACATCCCTCCTCCACCGGCAACAAACACTCCGTGGCCACCCACCTGGAGTTCAACAGAAACAAAGTATTTGTGATGATGCTCTCTTGAATTGAAGTGCAACTGAGACCAATTTATTCAAATAACGGTAGCTGACTTTTTTTTTTTTGTGCAGTCAGTATTTTTTTCCCCTTGTGAAAGTTTCAATACTACTAATGGATAAAAATAGGAAGTATTTTCACTGGCTCCCATTTTAAATGTTAAAATGATGGAAAACCATAGTTGTGTAGACTGAAAGCTTAAGCAGTGATCTAGTTCCCATTACAATCAGACTGACCTTTTCACCATACGGCCCCATGTCAACGGGACCCATGTCTTTGGAACTAGGCATTCGGTAGCCTCCACCACCTCTTCCTCCTCTCCGCATTTCTCCATTATAGTCATTTATTCCTCTCTTGTCTCCTTCCATCTTTTTGTCAACACCTGGATCATCACCCTGAAAAACATATTTTGTTCCAACTTCACTCGTGGGACAGAAACAATGGCCTGAAGGATTACATGCACAGTATAATAGCATCATTTAAATCAGGGCGTGTCCACCTCCGGTCCTCAAGGGCCGCAATCTTGCACGCTTTAGAAGTTTTCCTGCTCCAACACACCTGATTCAATTTAAATGGCTCTTCTCTACACCTTGTTGTCAAGTGCAGCCAAAGTATGTTGACCCATTAATCTGATTTAGGTGTGCTGAAGCAGGAAACATCCAAAACCTGCAGGACAGTGACCCTCGAAGACCAACTTTGGACACCTCTGATTTAAATGAACTAGTTTTGCTTGTATAGAGAAACTAAAAGAACCATATTATAGTAAAATTACTCATTTAGAGATTAATATTGTTTACGTAATAGAAATATTATCATTCCCATATCTTACCAGAAGACCCATATTTGAAAACTGCCGTGACACTGGATTCATCCAACTGTCTCCTGCTCCACCCTTTAGAAAAGAAATTCAAACATTACTCTCAAGGAAAAAAGGGCATTAAAAGTGCACATAATAGTTATTTGAGAAAATCGTTCATTAAAACAGGAAAACTTTTTTACTGCTATATTGAGCCCAACGAGGACACACGTGTTAGTCTTAGAATTCCCTTTTCCCACCTTGATGTTGCCTCTTTTTCCTCCATGAGTCTGACCCCAGCCTCCAGAGTTGAAGGAAGAGCCACTTCCCTGGGAGCTCGTACTGTTCCAGACCCCTCCACCACCATCATCTTCCTCTTCCCAGCTGGGGTGCCTGGAGGCTGAAATGGAGCCATCTCCCTTCCCACCCCAGCTTTCAATAGACTTAGTGACTGAAGGAAAAAAAATAAACAAAGATGGTTAAATCATTCACTTGAGATTTGTCGTGTGAAACCTGTTCACACTGAGTGATGTGTTATTTATGAGTAACTTCTTCATCCGATGCAACAAAATTTATGTTATAACCAACATACTGTAACATATTGGTACATTTTTATTTATTTTTTGCTCTTACCAGGTTTACTAGAGTTGGGTGAAGGGTTCCTCCAGCTGGATGGTTTGCTGGACTCATCTGTTTCACCCCAACTTGAGGCTGCTTCTGATCCTTGGCCCCAGGCAGCTGTACCATTATCCACAGTTGGTGCACCTCCTCCCCACATACCTGAGCCCAGACATTTAAAGAAATTCAAAACAAGAAAAACAAACTCGTTTTATGTCATCTACAGGGATGCTTAATCTACTTTCGCTACCATTTGCCAAATGCTTTCTTATTTGTAACAATATAACTTCTTACCCACTGCACCGTTGCCAGGGTTTGTGTTGGTGCTGTGCTGCATCGCCTGCTGCCTTCTTGGAGGTTGTTGCTGCATGGGTGGTGGTGGGGCCTGCTGACTGTGGCTTTGGCCTGAAATCGCACTGTTCTTGTCCCACAAATTCACATTCTTGCTGTTGTAGCGTGTTGGGTCTCCCCAGGCTGATGTGCCATCATCAATTTCCATTTTGCGACTGATGGACTGAGGGGAGGGCTCTTCCCAGCCACTAGGCTCGAGGGAATCACCTCCACCTCCAGAGATTTGGGGGATTGGACCGGAGGTCCAGCCCGAACTTTGGTTCTGATTCTTGGAAGGTGGACCTCCACCTACAACACCTGACCGGCTGTTCCAGCCTCCTTGCATTGGCCCTCCTGGTGGCTGCTGGCCCTGTGATTGCTGCTGCTGTTGATTTGGGGCTTTCATTGGTGCCACTTGGCTGTTTGGTATCTGTGCTGCTGCTGTGTGGGGCTTGGCATTCCCCCAGTCCTGGTGGGATTTGCCTCCACCCGCATCTCCTCCCCATCCTCCTCGTTTAGATCCCCCCTCATCCACATTTCCCCAGGAGGATCCCTCATCAGAGTTGCTTCCACCTCTACTTTGCCCATCTCCCCACCCACCTCCAGGAGCAGAGTCTCTCTGTGCCCAATCTTCTCCCCAACCACCTGTCTCTCCTCTTTTAGATCCCTTCCATCCCCCTGATCCTTTATTCTCTGCAGCTTCTCCCCACCCACTATCCTGTTTTTCAAAGTCTCTCCAGTTTCCTCCTCCTCCTCCTCCTCCTCTGTGATCTCCCCATTGCTTTTCATCAGTCCTCCATCCTTTGCCCTGGCTTTCAGGGGGGGGATCCCCCCATCCTCCAGCTTGCTTCCCCTGGGCGCCCTCCATATCGTCTTCCGACACTCCTGACTTCTTTATAGTGCTACTGGGCATAAAAGGACCACTGGTGGACTGTGTAGCCCCACCATCCCAACTATCCCTAACTGTAGCAGATCCAGAGTTTAGGTTGGTTGTGTGACCACCAGCAGACGTATCATTAGATACTGAACCAGTGTTAGACGGGTACCTAGGACTGCGACTAGTGGTAGTGTTCATGGTTGCTGATGAGAATGCAGAGGAAGATGAGGGGTTCCTTTCATTTCTGTTTCCTGCTCCCGTTTTGTCCAGCTCCCACGCCACGTTCTGTCGAATCTGGGTCTGCCCCCAGCCCGTGTTAGACAAAACCCTGGGGTCCAGATCAGATCGATTGAGCATGCTAAGTAAGGCCACTTCAGCACCGGAGGACTCCTGGGAGTGATGGCGTGCAGAAGAGGAGCGCTCCTGCTTGTTTCCGCTACCACCACTTCCAGCTATGGATCCACCTCCACTAGAAGAGGAAGGTCCTCCACCTGCAGTGCCTCCACCCTGCCCTCCTCCTCCAACCCACTCTCCAACTGTCCCATCCCCACTTTCCATCCCTTTCTGATTGTCCCAAGCTTTTGTCATAGTTGCAAACTTTGGTGAGGCAGAGTCCTCCAAGCTGCTGCCACCAACACCTACACTGCCTGCACTACTTCCCACGCTGCTCCCATCCCCCCCTCTTCCACTTCCTATTGCTAAATTACTCGAACTTCCACCTTCTGCAGTGCCACTCCAATCTCCATCTGAACTGCTTCCTTTCCACACTCCCTGAGATACCACCGGGGTAGTTGATCCCCCACCGTTTCCCCTGCCCCACCCTGCCTTGTCATCCTGACTATTAAAGCCCCATACATTCCCTTCCTGCCCCTGAGCTCCAGTTCCTCCTCCACCCCACCCATCAGCCTGTGAGGCATCTATACTGAGTTCAGAGGACACTGGAGGCATGGATCTCCAAGAAGAAGAGGCAGCAGAGGAGGAAGACAAGGAGCCAGAAAGATTATCACTCTCCTCTGCTTCATTTACAACCGCAGAGTTCCCCTCGCTGCCATCTTCCTGATTTGGTCCTGCTTCTCTTGCTCCCCCGGTTGAACCCATCTCCGGCCCTGGGTTTCCTAAGTGCTGCTGCTGTTCTCCACTCCTGGCTCCCCCAGCTGTTTCAGTGTGCTGCTGGTAGAGACCAGTTTGATTCACAGATGAAGGTGTTTGAGTGGTGATGAGGGTGGTGCTGGCAGAGAATGAGGAAGCTGAAGTAATGGATGAGCGCAGTGGGAGGCCATCACTGGCCGATGTGGGAGTTCCACTCTGGCCAAGGGCGGGCCAAGCAGAGGGGTTCACATTGGGGTTGAAGTTGGCACCAGGGACATTGCTGCTGCCACCTGCAGGGCTCTCCTGAGGCCCAGGAAGAAGATGGGAAACTTTGGAATTGTAAAATGCTGCTAATCCTAGCCCTGCCTCCACTTGGGATGAGGAAGAAGAGACCCATGCGCCACTGCCCGACTGAGCACATTCATTAAGCGAGGAAGAAGAGGAAAGAGGAGAAGAACGAGGTGGGGAAGGATTGTCCATGTTCCCTGCTCCTCCTACTGTTCCTCCCTTCTGCTGGATGTTTCTCTCACCCCACGAGGCACTACTGTTGTTGTTACCGGGGCAGTCTTGCTCCTGCATCTCTCCTCCAGCCCCATCAGAACTCAATTTGGCCCCGCCTGTAATGGTGGGCCAGTCCTCCAGGTCAGTCCCATCCACAATCACCTTCCCGCAGCCCTGAGAAGAGGACTGGCTGCCAGAGCCTGCCCCCCATGTGGAATTTGCATAAGTTGAAGAAGTAGTAGAAGACGACAGAGCGACACACAATGAGGATGAGTTGGGGGGTGACGGGGAAGATGAACCCAGGTTGGAATCTGTGGAAATGATTGTTAAATGTTAACTTAGTAAAATATTTCAACCACTGATAACCCTAACAAAACTACTTGCATATTTAACTGACTGCTAGTCCCACAAGATTAGTAGTCAGCATAATTAATACATGACATTAACATAGCTTTACAAATACAGAGTGTTTTGAAACATTAATTTCATTCCTATTGACTATTATAAAATATTTTTCATGGCTGCTGGATGACCTATTAACCAAGTTTGCTCATGCTAAGAAATGATCCCACCTGTGTTTGCATTGGGGTTATCTGCTCCTTGTGAGGACAGGGCAGCAACCCAGCCACTGCCTCCTCCCGCACCCCCTTCCCCTCCTCCTCCCCCCAGCAGCATGGAGGACAGCGGTGGCTGGCCCCTCTTCAGTAGCACTTTATGGTCCTGCTGGCAGCGAAATCTCGGTGGGACCTCTCTAGACATGTATCGCTGCTGCTGGGAGGTTTGACTTCCAGAGGGAGAGGAGGAGGGCTGTCCGTTGGCCACAGCAGTCCGCTGCTTTGCATTGTTCCCACCACCAGGAGGGACTTGGGAAGAGACCCCACCTGCACCAGGACTGGGGGATGAGGGGGATACAGGGCCAGGGCTGGGGGACACTGAGCCTGGGGTGGTGAGCGGCTGGGAAGAGGAGGGCTTGGCTGATTCTGGCACTGAAAACAGGCAGATAAAGATGTGAAGCACTTGCTAATATTCTGTTAGACAAAAATAATGACTGTAGATTTCTCACACAGTTTAAGAGAATCAGTAAAATTATTTGCAGTGCGAGTAGGTTCAACCATTTGCAATAATTCACCAAGTCATCTACAACACATTAAAGTTTACTAAGGGGAGGGCCCATGCATGATTAAATACATTAGATTCAAAAGTAAGACACAGAAGTCATAAGAATAATGAGTGATAAAGGGAAGATTGATTTAAAAAAGAAAGCATACCTTTGATTTTCTGTTCTGGCACCTAAAAGACAAAAGTCAAATGTAAAGAATAGGACTGTTTTATTTAAAAGCAAGAAGATCAGGGTACTTTAGGCTATTTCACACAAATCAAAGAGAACGTTTGGTATCTTCTAATAGACTTTAGTATTGTACTACACTGGAGGAATGTACTCAGAAAACGGTGCAAAAGCAAATAAATATCCTAAATGTTATTAAATCTTTCTCACATTACTAAACGCTAAAATTTGAGTTGTAAATGCACTGATTCTCAACTAAAGCTAGCGATGTCAAGACATGATTTACCTTCTGAGAGGTTTCCCTTTTCTTTTTCTCTTCTTTCTTCTTTTTCTTGTCTTCCATGAACTACTGTTCCCCTTCTTGATTCTCCTGTCTGCGAAGGGGAAATGTGCAAATTCAATTATTTATATCATTCAAACCACAATTAAAGTTGCATGCTTTCGAAATGCTCTCAGAAGCATGCAATTTTCAAACACATATAGACTTCAACATGTTTTCATCAGATCGCTGCTAGGTCTACTCGAGCACTGTCAACGTTGTAAGGACTGTAATGTTAACCAGGGGCAGACAGCTTGACAACAGCCCTTGGTAGCCTAGCTTCTCCCTGCATAATTTATTAACCAGCAAACCATTGCAATTCCAACTGACAGACAACACAGACAGCAGCCAAACAGATGCACGACTTAAAACATTTCTGGAAAAGGCAAGTGTTCTGTCAATGTAGCAGAAGATGCAATGGCAGCATGATTCAAAGAATATAAAGTACATGATTAGCGAGTTATCTGTCCAGTACTATGAAGAACATACTCGTTTGCATCCTCACAGCTGCCTCCTACAAGTCAAAGTTAACAAATGCAATATGCAAAAGCATCCAAGTCACGTGAATGAATTTTTGTGGAAAGCAAAACATCTCCTATCTTAACCTGGTAGTATTTAAATCTACAGCAAAATGTTTTCACTATATTTTTTCTTGATTTTGACGGCTGTTTTTGCACAATGTTGCATCATATTGAATATATAAGGTCATATTTCATAAAGTTTTAGTAAAATTTGTGGAATGTATCATCTGTTAGCTGTGGCACTACAATATACAATCAAAGGCGAATGTTTTAGTTGACAATACATCAATAAAATATGAGACAAAGACAAAAACATGCATTAAGTACCAATGCACCTGATATTCCCATCTGGGTCACATAATTAGAGGCAAATAGGCTACAATTCTGAAAGTAAATGGACCTTATTCCAGACCTATACATACGACTAGGCCAAACGATTCTGTTAGCTAAGCTGCACATAATTAGCTTCGTGTTACCCAACGCTGATGCAAGCTAACTGGTTTAAATCTTCACTGTGTAATGCACCGACTGGCATAATCAGTTTATAATTTACACGAGAAACCCCCCCACACGGCAGATGTCCGCCGCCGAAAAGAGCAATTAACCTAAACCTCGTGTAAATAACAGGCCAGTACCGAATAGCTGTGCCGCTACAACAGGCCATAAGATGAGCTTCACTTGTAGGAGCGATTAGTTTAGTCCACTTTTAAAAAGCAGCTGTTAAGCACCGTGCTTTGACCTAAAGAGCCGGAGACTCGAGACGGAGAGCTGTCATAGAACAAGGTGCCTCTGTAGCTCCGTACGACCATAGCGCAGCCGAGTGCAGACAACAGGATCGTCATGATAACTAACAATGTGTCACCCGAGTTCAAACAAGTCCATTTCATTTATACGTATTACTATTGTAATTTCGCAACTTTTCACAGGGAACAAAAACACAGCTGACAGTCTGAAAAGGCTGCCAGCGGACTGATACTGACGTCCGTCAGGGCTAAACGATAACGACGAAGTTGTGTGACGTTTCTTTAGCATTTCAGCGACTAACAAGCGTAGCTATCCTAAAACTGTGTTACTGGCTGTGTAAATAAAGAAATATTCAACAGCGTTAATACGCATATATGCAGTGAAAACATTCAAAAAGGCGCACATTTGTGTTTAAGAACTCACCTCGGGAATCACATAGGACATAAAGTGCTTCTGTGCAAAAATTCTTGCAGACCTACCGCTAGCAGGCTAGCAAGGTAGCTAGCCTAGCAAGCTAGTTCTTCGAGGCTTTCAAGGCTAAATTGAATAAGAAATGACATCACCGAAAGGCGAAATGTTAATCGTAGAAAAAAATGAAGAAAGGCGAGTATCCTTTTTTTGCGCGACTGTAGTTCTCAAACTGTAAACAAAACATGCATAACCCCTAGATGACTGTCAGACGCTGTAAGATCGGTTAGTTTACTATCGGCCATTTTGCTTCTGTGTGGAGGTTTAGCCAGCATATTATATCACCAGGCTGGTTGTTGATCACAGAGGGGAGGAGGAGCACAGTGAGTACCGATACCGTCCACCAGAGGGCGCACCGATGCTGGAAACGGGCCATACAACTAAAAATATGCTGAAGTAAAGAAATATGGTATTGTATTGTAAAATTGTCAGTGAAATAAATTCTTTATACTTTTACTCATCATTATTATTCATTTATTTTTTCAGATTAGTTCCAAAAGAAATTATTGAAAAATCTGCTGGACAAGCATGGTTTAGATTGGCTGACCAGTCATTCATAGTTGACCTAAAAATACCAAAAAAATTAACTGTTTCTTTCAGTAAAATGTTTATAAAACAAACATCACATACGTTTTCAATCAAGCACAATTTATAATACTGTTTCACAGAACAGAAAATAAGTATTTGAACAGCAGAATATTTTTGGTTTACATACTACAATCCCCTTAACATACATTTTTTGTCCACCTTTGTGTTCTTATTTTATATTTCCACATACAACATAAAGGAATAATACAAATACAATAAAAATGGACAACTTGTTGAAGTCCTCAACTGTCATTGTAACAGTAGAAATGTAGAAACCTATGTTGTCTAAAGTTACAATGTATGTAACAGGATTTCCAATACGGAGGTATACTGTCACGTACCATCTTTATGTGGCTCATATTTTCATTAGTGTACGTTTTTCCACTCTTCTACCACTGTGCACACTTCAGCTTGAATATGTAAAGACCTTTAATGATGAGAATCATACACATCCTCTCCGTCTTAAATCATGTCATGATCTGTGCTCCCTTGAAATTCTAAGTAAATTTGGCCTAACTACATTAAATAGTAAGCTCTGCAGAGACCTTGTTGTGGTTTAGTACCTACTGGCAGCTCCTAAGACATCATGAGAACTGAGTTTGTGCAAAATGAATAAATACAGGAATCCCTCTCCTATTGTAGCCTATCAAGTTCCACCCAGGCTACTGCCCTCTGCTGGTTGTGGATGGCATTGCGTAAGGCATCCAGCAGCTCCTCGGTGCAGCTCCAGGTGCTGGGCTCCAGGGTGTAGTAGAGCAGGGGCAGAGTCTCAAGCTGCAGCTCCTCAGCCTGGCACACCTCCTCCATAACACTCTCTTCCCCACACCGTGGAAAAAACTTCCTGTTTCAAGTATAAAACGATAAAGTTATTGTAATAAATACATGACTTTTCTGTTTAATAATGTTGTACTGAATGCTGGATGAGGGTGATTAGAGTACAATCATGCTGCCAAAAGTGTGCACCCACCTTAGCTTCTTGCGCTTGTTTTTGGGACGTATATGGATGATGATTGGGTAAATCCCCTGTCTCAGTAAACCCTCAACACTGGGTAGCCCCAGCTCTAGCAGACAATACCTGTCCTGAGACAGAGATAAAGAGAAAGAATACAATATTTTTGTTTAAAAAAGAGAAATATTTTTTTCAAGACACAGACCACACTGCGGTTTTTACCTGGCTGATGACATCCTGTATCGACTGCAGCCGTATGCCCAGAGCCTCATCTGGACTGCAGGATTCCAACAGGAATATTGTCTTGTCTTGTCTCTCTGAAGCTTGAATGGGCTCTGAACACAGGAAACAGAGGAATGAAGAGGAATGATGCAGTGCATCATGTCGTAGTCACCTGATGAAGTGCTAATATTTGTTCTCTTATTAATGTTTGTGTAAGGGACATGGATCTATAGTGTTCTCTGCTTACCCGGTGGGCAGGTGTTGAACTTCAAACCAGATTCTGCTGGTTGCAGCAGCCTCTCTATCAAACCACGGGAGAGAAGGGAGGGGGAGAAGATGACTGGCCGTTTAGTTCGAACCTTTACCGGTTGCACCAAACTGTACGGGATTAAATGTTCCTCATGACCTGTGAGAGGGGAAGCATCTGTGAAAAGTGCACATATATGCTGAAAAACTAATTATGGTAACATATGGCTGGAACTTACGTTTGCTGAGTGTATAAAGGACCTGCTGAGTGGAACCAATTCCACGGCAATTGGGATTCACTGCCTTGACCAGTCGAACACGGCCAGGTGTTTTCTTTGAAAACTGCAAAAATATATAAAAAATAAACCCACAACAGCCGGTTTTATGTGTGTGGAGAGGTTCTGCAATGCAAAAAAAACCTTTTGACTGTATTCATTCATTGATTTAACAGATTTAACAGCATTTTCACCAACCAACTTCACTGTATGTAGAAAAATATAGAAAATTTTAAATTTGATGCCAGCAATACATTAAAAAGTTTGGAGAGACTGAAGAGTTACTTTAGTATAAAATTAACATTTCTGGAAGATTAAACAATCAACAGATTAAATGTTGAAGGTGAGGGTGTCACAGCTGAGTATAAAAGCAGCATTCCACAAATGCTTTTGTGCCAAACTCAGTAAGTAAATCATCAGTAAATCAAAAAATAAGTAAGTAAATAAACTAATAATACAAGACTACAAAGAACTTCGGTCTTTCAAAATCGACACTACATAACTTTGAAAAAAAGATCCAGGTAGTGGGGGGAAATCTGAGGCCATGTTTACGCTGTGAGAGCGAACACAACATTTGTGTTGCTATCTGGCCTCTCTTGCACATGACAACACAGTGTCGGGGGGGCGACTCCGCAATGTTTTGATGACGGGCTCCAGGGTGGAATTTTCTTGCGACGCGTGGTGGCGCGGAGCCGTGTAAACATGTAAACCTAAAGTGGAAGCTCTTGAATAGGACAACATCACTGCCGGCTGCGCACTCTACAAGCCACATGAACAAACTAACAACAGTAACAATGGCTGATCCACGTGTTCTTCTTGTGCTGCTACATCTTTTCAAGTTATTTGGTCTCTTAAAACAAAATGTACTCATCATTCAGCATGTATGTCGCCAGCAAAGATGTTGTCTTCCAGTTTTATGAGGATGTAGTAGGAGCTACTGTAAACATGGGGTGTATCGTGGGCATGCGTACGACACCGTAGTCACTCAATCTGCAGAGTCGTGTCAACGGCGATCGGATTAATTCCGCCGTCGTATAAATGCAGTTTTTCTCACAAAGGAGAAAAAAAAAAGCTAATTTGGTAGCAGTGTTGTCGTGGAAACTAGGCCTGAGAGTTTTAAGCACAAAGACAGCAATCACTACTGGTTCCACATAACCTTTGTCCATCATGCAGCGCAGCATGAGTAATCACCACAGATTCCTCTTCCAAAACTCCAACAATTTGCATTCTCACTTCCAAAACATTAAGAAGTCTCATCAAAAGAAAGGCTGATGCAACAGAATGTAAAAAAATGATCCACAACTGTTTTTGAGTGTGTTACTGGTATAAAATCTAATGTGTAAAGATAATGACAATCGTTTCTTTAAAACTGCATCTATTATTTGAGAAAAATGTCCACCTTTGGCTAAAATTGATCACGCTGTTTGGGTAACTGCAAAATGAGCAAACTTACCACCTTCTTCTTAAAGTCCTTTTGCTCCTGTGCCATTTTTCGTAGCCTTATGAGTAACAACTGTTGGGCCCTGAGAGAGAAAATAGTATAATCCAGGTTATCTCCTCTCAAATATGACTTGCTATTTGCATTTATACGTACAATATGATATAATTTAGACCAAATAATACTGCCGTTGTCTTCTCTAGTGACTGGAACACACCAGCACTGGTCTGATTGGCATACCTGTTGTAGTTGGGCATGGTTCCTGTCTGCAGGGGCTTGGCTGTAATCAGGTCCACCAGGGAGCAGTGCCAGTGGTATTTCCCATTGTACCTTGTGTCTGAAACGTGTATAATGTCATCACAGGAAACGTCCAGAGATGGCAGCTCACCATTAGGCTCCATGTTGAGATTGACGCGTACATAGAAGGAGTCAGCGCCCACAAAAGAAGGCGATGAAATCTCAGTGCTCAGCTTTGAGTATGCTAAAGACAGGAAACAGAATGACTTAGTCTCCGCTTCTGAGATATGAATGAGCATAAAAATATGTACATCATGAAGAGGAGTTTCACAAATGTAAGTAGTAGGAAAAAAAATTTATTGACAGATTAAACATAATCCCTGTAGGTGAACCATACAGCGAGGAGATGAAGACGTTACAGAGAGTATTTTCCTGACCAAGTTTTGGTCCACTTGTCTTCATAGATTTGTCAAACCTTCAGACTCACCCTCTGGGTTGCTCTGGTGTTTGAGAGTTGAAGGCTCGGCCCACCATTGCAGAGAAAAGTGGGCCACCTCAGCAGTGCACTGACTCAGCAGCACACTTCCCCCACCAAACAGAACCCGCTCCAGCTAAACAGCACAAAAACAAACCTGCATGTAATTTACAGCCTCACAGCATCCCTTTCTCTTTCCATTGGTTTTATTTGCTTTTGTTCAGTTTCAAGAGCTCGGAGGAAGTCTTGATAACAGATTTACTCATGCACGATTCATTCACCACACAGACACACCTCGAGCAGCTCGCTGCCCTCCTTTAGTCCACATTGTTCAGCTGCAGAGCCAGGTTTAACGTGGCTGACAAAGATCCCCGTTTTATTTCCTCCAACTATCGTGATATCATCAGCGAGACAGGCTCTTCCATTCTTTGGTGTGGTGGGGGGACTTGGAGATGGGGAGCAGGGGGAGGCGGAGCTCCTGAGAGGTAGCAAGGATGGACAGCAACAGAGATGGATTATTTATTTTATAACAAAAAAGTTGACTTATTTTTCTTGGCTTTTCATAATCTCTAATAATCCCTTTGACTGTGAGGAAGCCTCACATCATGTATCTGATCAGAATATTTGCTCTTTGCATCTGCTCAAAATACATTTTGGGTTGCATATTAAATATTCTCTACTGCAGTTTCCTGCAGCTGCATCAGTATTCTCATGGAAATGTCAGCTGTTACTGGAGCAGTGTGTGAGTTATTGGTTAGGAAGCAGGAAGATGCCAAATAGGTCAGTCTCTTCTGGCAACTTTTCCTTTCATTGAGAGGCATTTACACCGCACAGTACCTGGTAACCCCAGGATTGGGTTGGTGTGAAGAGACTGTGGCAAGGTTAACCAGGTCAGCAGGGAAGAGATGGGAGTGTAAAGAGGTCCAGGAATCCCACAGAGAAGGTTCACTCTGTTCCCCTGAAAACACCAGAAAGATTTCGGATGTGCTCTTACAGGAAAAAGAGGGAACCATAGACGATCATTTACAATGTGTGACAAATATACCTGTAACGTTCTCATTTTCATCACTACCCCAGGAGTCCATGTCAAATCTATTTAGAGATAAACAAAATATTATTAATAAACAAACAAACAAATAAATAAATAAATGAATAAATAAGTCAAATAAAGGGTAAACCTCAGTAATGACCCAATAAACTCACTCTGTGTTAAACCGACGATTGATGGAGTTCATGCAAGGAGGAAAGGGAAATGTGGAGAGACGATTTATTTCCTTTTCATCATCTTTTGCCTGAGAGAACACAGGTAAACACTGAGACTCAGACTTTGAATCTTGATTAATCTCTCTGAATTAAAGACCTTTAAAACTCACTGACAACAGGAGATTTTCCTCCGAGGTGGAACGGGAACCTGCGAATCAGAGGAGACATTTAGATTCAGCAAACCTTGTCTCTGCGTCCAGTTTCCATCTACTTTCTGTAAACAAATATACAAATTCATATGCATATTTCCCATTGAAAAGAAAGAAAGAAAGAAAGAAAGAAAGAAAGAAAGAAAGAAAGAAAGAAAGAAAGAAAGAAAGAAAGAAAGAAA
>JBBBVU010000022.1:2836562-2872649 GCA_037177055.1 Atherinosoma microstoma | reverse complement strand
CAAGAGCAAATCAGCACTGGGAACATTATTGTGACTTCCAGTCCTGCTGGATCCTTGGAGTTATTTTTGACCAGAATATGCCACTAAACTCACTAATAAAACAGGCTTTCTGGACCTTCCACCTTTATATTTTATCAAAATGAAGAACTTTCTGTCTCAGAGTGATGCAAACAAACTGGTCCTTGTATTCTGTACTTGAACATTAGACCACTATGTCTCCTTATTGCTTTACTTTTTCAAAAAACCAAAAAGAGAAAAAACGGAAGCTTCCAGCTGCAGGAGAGATCATGTTTTTCCAAAAATATCAAGAAATGGATTTAACTTGACTTTTTCACATACAAAGCACAGACCTAATGATTCATGACATAAGGACCTTATAGTTGAATAATTTTCCCAACAGTGCCCTTCACTCTCAGAGTCTGACGCTCTCAGTGTCTTAGAGAAGACAGAGACGGAAACTTCCGTCATCAGGCAGTTATCTTGTGAAAGCAGCTTCCAGGTTGTGTCCTGGAGGCAGACACCTTCTCTAACTTTAAGGCTAGACTTAAAACTTTCCCTTTCGATAAGAGGCAACAGTCAGGGCTGGTTTAGGTGATTCCTAACCATCTCATTCTCTTTAGTTCTGCTTCTGCCCAAACCCCGTCCTGCAGGTTTTAGATGTTTCCCTGCTTCATCACACCTGATTTAATTAAATGTAACCAGGTTATAAATGATATTTAAAACTGTTTTTAATTGTTGAACAACAGGTTACTCAAAGACCCAAGACTCATTCATCCATCCATTTAATCAACCATATTTTCTTCCACTTATCCACTTACACATAAAGAGAGAGAAAGGAGAAGGGAGGTGGAAGCTGGAAAGTGGAGACAGGGATGTCATATATCCTGGCCAGAAGGCATATGCAACCCCTCCCGTGTGCTTTGGGTCTCCCCCGGGGTCTCCATGTCTCAAGAGTCAATTTGTGTGGAATCGGGATGCCGAGGCCCCCCACCTCCACCTGACACCCAGCTCCCACTGCACTGGGCTCCCTGCAGGTGGGGTGCCTGCATGGAGGTGGCATCTTTAGGTGGAGCCCAGGATGCTGGACCAGCAGGCCACCATGTACTCAGACCTCTGAGATGAATTATTCCCACCAGCTTATATTGCCTGTGTAGTCAAAGCTTGATAGCAGTTCATTGTTTTAAATCGGTTCAAAATGGTCAATGAGTTAAATGTTTTATGTCTTTACAATGTAAATCATTCTGTTGCTGTAAATAGAACTGCAACAACGTCTGCATTAATCTACATCTGAAAATGTTTTTATGACTACATGAAAGCAGATCTCCATTAAAGCCTTGAATAAAACATATAGTGTGGGGCACACACTAATACACACACAGCATGTGTCATTGTGTTTTATGGTTGAGCTGTGTTTAATTATTTACTCCTGTCTTTTTCAGGCAATAGTGGTGTCGATTACCGCCACACTGGGCTGTCTCCTCTGCTCAACCATATCCAGCCCCGTACGATTCACATTCATTTCTCTCAGAGGCTGTCCTACACTGACTGGAGGGTTTAAGGCCTGCACAAGTTTTCAAGGTTTCACTGTCTGCTGCAATTTTCTAGATGTAAACATGTCGGGAGTTAATAGTGATCAGCTGTACCGCTCCACCTTGGGGATTTACTCGGTAAGTAACAGAGAGAATCTGTGGCTCTTTGTGGGAGTCAAATTGAATAAACCTGATTTCCTTTCAGAAAGAATGTCAGAAAACTGGGACACCTTCTGGAGATGCTTCTTAGTTACTGAAAGGGGAAGTTGAATTAAACTCTTAAATGTAATTTCTGCTGGCAAACGTGACGTGAATCCGTAAATTGTCTTTAAAGTTATAGAAGTATTTCCTAATGTGGATAAGTATTAGGTTTGTGGAGAGAGTTTATGCCCATCCAGACAGACTTATTAAAGAATGATTCTCCCTTAAAGATGAACATTTGTAGCGGAGTCTTTGCTGAATTTGTTTGTGCTTTCTAAACAGAGCTTGTCTGATGAGTTCAACCCAAGTTTACAAAGACTGGTTTTACTGGGAAACAGCTTCGTCCAAGCGTTTAAGGGTAAGAAATCTGCTGTTATTGTTTTGTAAACTTTATACCTTAAAAAGTGCTGTATACCCAGACATTTGGTATCAATTTCTCTTGAACTGAAATTTCAATGCTTTGGGAATATCCTGGTGCTATCATAATCTTGATTATGGGATTGTAAACAAGTGGTTGTTATGGCCACGTTGTCAGCAGACAAACAAACCGCACAACAAACCTTTATGTGAACCCCACACACAGGCAGAGATTTGATATCATCCGAGAAGTTTTACTGTTTCTAAAGTTGCTGTTTTTTCTAAATTTAGAGACCATAATTAAGATATTCCTCTGCAATGTCTCAATGTAACAAACTTCCAACTGCAATGGAAAAGATTGCATAGCATGTTTTTGTGAAAATGTAAAGATGCTCCATCAACAAGTAATCAGTAACGGCACCACCCACAGCTCTGCAGACATAAAATATACATTAACCTGGGTTTATTTGCCACCTGCAGAGGGGCTTTAGTGTTCCTTTTTCTAGTTATTTTGATGAACTCTCATCAAGACAAGGAATTAACAAAAAAGAAAAGAGAAAAAGGAGACACTCTCAGAGAAGTTTTACCATCATTAAAATCCCCCAGCCTTGCAGAGCTGGGTAATGTGTGTTTGGTTGCTTTTTTTTATTTTAGCTGCAGACTCATTTATTAAAAGATAACATGGGTTTGTCATTAAAGCGTAATCAAGCCGAAAAGACAAGAATGGCTTCGGGACCGAAAGCTCTGCTCGAGATGCTGATGCAACACCAAGATGAACGTTTAAAATGATCTTTGACACATAAACAGAAGTAAAAGAGAATTATTGCACAAACATGCTAATAAAATGGATGTATTTAGGATTTTATGGCTATTGTTAGGAAAGAAGAAGCCAAAATATCCCACTGTGATTTAACAATGTTACTTTTATACTTCTACACTGATGGAAAAAGGTTTCTAAGTGTGTGTAAATACCGATTTCAATATGAATATTTCTCTGTTTCAGCTCTCATCCTCTCAAGCGAGGATTACTTCGGTGCACTTTCAAAGATTGGAGAAAAAGCTTTCTACACCATGTCCTCACAAGCCCTCGGTATGTGTGCACAGCTAGCTTACGCAAACTTATGATCATCAATAAGAAATGTAAAGAGTGTACGGTTGCACCACACCCTGAAGCCTGGAGCTGTTTGCCGTTATGGTCATTTATTAAACACAATCTGCTTGAAGACCAAAGTTTAAGGGTAGTTTTTTTTTTATAGCTCTTTTCACGATTATGGTGCATACGCAATAGTTTCATGTGGACCAAAGACGGGCCTGATGTCAGCATGAACATAAATAATTGATGATTACAGGCAGCGGGGATCTGCTCACTTGACCCGGTTTTTCATGATGGAAGTATGCCATGTTAAACAGCTGGAGCTGGAAACACTGTAGAGGACAGATCTGCTGTCTTCTGGCTGAGGGGACAAATCACAGCAAGATGTTTTTTTAATTTTTTGTAACCATGGCAGGCTAAAAAAGATTAACATGGCTAAATCAACCTGCAAAAAAAAAGTTATGCCTTTTCAGCTACTTCAGTCCCTATTCTCTTGCCTTATTGGAGGTGTACAGATGAGCAAACACATGATTAGACTTCTAAAGAGGACTAATGATAAAACCTTTGAGGGTTTCATCACAACCAACTGTCTTATTATCCATATACTAAAAAGTACTGGCAATATTTAATAATCAGAAGTTAGATCAAAGGTCTTATAAAGATGTCTTAGTGTAATCAAAAGGTAGTGGGACTATAAAAGTACAGATTGGCTTTCAAACTGAGAGATTGTTCCACGTGTTTGGAGGAAACAAAGCAGCATCAAAGAAAAATCAACTATGAGTCACAATGACCTGAAAACACAGGATCTAATTTAGGGAACACACATATTGTGAGATTATAAAGACGTGGCACTCACACTAACTCTGTATTTTTTTGGAAAAACAAGCTAGTTTTGAAAATGCCGATGTGGACAAAAACGATATGAATATTGACGTTTGAAGAGCTTATAAAGAATGCTAAAAGGTTTTGTCATTCATTTATTTGATGGCTATAAAATTCCAACTAAAACATTATATTGGTTGATAAGAAACTTTATTACTAATTGCATGTCAGCTTAAATGAGCCTTTTTTATTCTCAAATATCTATTTTGTTTTACATGTAGTTTGATCACACACACACATGATCAATACAGTAGATAAGAGTGTGAAATTGTCACTTCAAGGAAGCAACTTAAAGCTACGATAGGAAGGTCAATTTTTTCTACAAATAAATTAGACATAATCTGGAAAAGTTATTCTTTGAATACAACAATATGCAAACAAACATTTATGCAACACTGGCGGAGAAAAACCCTTAAATAGAATCGAATTAACATTGAGGCACTAATCAAGTCATCTAGAGTCAAAATAAAAAAATTGCCTAAAAGTAATTGTATAACAATAGAAGCTGTAATTTGAGCTTTTTAGGACGGAAATGAAATGAGACATTTTTCATTTTTTGTCAAGATTACTCCAAATCGGCAGTTTTCTGCACACAAAACTAAAGCTGGTTAATTTTAGTCTTTGTTCTTTATTCCAGGTGGTATTAGTGTGTAGGGCGGAAGATTGGAATGAGGTCACACAGTTTATGGTTGAGTTTGTGGACAATCTGGTACATTGCACAAGCATTCTGGGGGTAATTATACTCAGCAAGCCTGAGAAGGTTGTAGCGATGAAAAGGTGGTCTTGGTGGAAGAAATCAACTTGATGACCATGATAAGGCACAAAATACTTTCTTTTGGAGAATTTCCAGCTTTTTCAGGTGAATTAGAAATATGGTGCGCCATATGATTTGCGATAATGTAAACAGAAATAAACTTTTATAAATGTGAGAAGCACAGAGAGAGGAAGACGTTATCTCAACCTAAAGAACAAACTTTTTTCTGAAAATTTATAAACCAACTAGCAAATCAATACTTAATGAAAGAAAATCATCAGTGTCACACGGATATGTACAGAAGCCGAGAGCGGTCATACTTGCATGTTTTTTTTAAACATTGTTTTCTGGCAATAATGGGATCATTTATCTCGTTCTATACTGGGATGTCCCAGTACTGTCAAGCCAGCAACTGATGGAAGCTGTCGTCAGATCGAGGAACATCCATCAATGATCAATGCATCTGATTTTAACTATATCTTTGTCTGACGAAGGCGGAAGTTGCAACGTGTCTGACATTTAAGTTTTTACCCATCACTCATTTACAGAGTTACTGTGTGAATGACTATAGATGTGCCAAGCTGTCATGGAGATTATTTTGATCAATAAAATCAGGTGTAACACACTTAACTTTTAAATCCCCTTTAATCATCTTGTTATCTTGAAAAAACAAACTTGATTTTCTCAAGATAATAAGATAAATGAACCCGTTTTCACAAGAGAAAACGGTCATTGTTATCTCGAGATAACGAGAAATTGATGTTGTTATTCCAAGATAACAAATAAAAAAAGGATAACAGTCGAGCACGGCCGCTCTGGGCTTCCGTAAATTGTAAAAAGTATGATGATCCGTAAAAAGTATTTATCTATCTAAATATGTAAAAGCTGAGATCCTACTTTATAAAGTAGACTGCTTCTTTAATGTAATTGCATAAAAGTTATGATTACACATTTTTAATAAAGTAATACTTTCAGAGCAGGATTTTTTCTTGGAAGTTTGCTTAACTAGAACCTTTGATTAGTTTTAACACCACAATGTGAGCTCAATAGCTATCGTCACTCATAGCAAACTGTGTTTTTTTGAGTACATATTTAAATACAGTCTGCTTTGCAAAGTTTGGAAAACATTCACAAGATCTTTTTGCATTTATAGTATCAGACCAATAAGTTATCTACTATTCAGTTAAAATTTATGGAAAAATAAGGAAACTTTTACATGATTCAAACTAACATTGTAGCATCTGTACTTGATTTAGAAGAGAAAGATGTGACACCTGACTTTACACTGATCAAATTAGCTTCACCTGTCTGAGCTCATCTTGGAAAAAGCTAGCGGTAAATAGTTTATCCTGTTGTAATGTCAGAACTGGGTCTGTAAGCATGAAAATTCAGGTATAGCAAAACGTTCAATTTATGATAACAACAAACAAAAAATTCTGAATAACCAGCTGTTGGTAACAGGATGGTCCAGCTTCCATGTACAATTTTTATCTGTGCATACAGAAGCAACAAAAAAAATGAGTTCCCAGGTAATCTGATTTAATCAATATTTCACATGAGCACATTTATTCAGCAACACAGTCTGAACCTTCGAACATAATTTCTTGTAATGTCCTCAGAAGTCTTCAGGAATACTTCTCCAGGTCCCTTGAAGGACTTTCCAAAGCTCTTCTTTGGATGTTTTCTGCCTTTTGTTTTGTTCTCTGTCCAGATGATCCCACCTCTTCAATAATGTTGAGGTCCAGGCTCTTGGGAGGATTCCTCTCCATCACCTGTTATCACTGATTTTCAGTCCTGTTCTTGTGTCATGTGGCACACCTCAGCCTTTTCTCCGTTTCCCTTCCTTAACAACTGCTTCTTGACAGCCTCCCTTCCACAGAGACCACTGTTAATGAGGTTTCTGTGAACTTATGGATTATCTGCAGGGCCAGGTGCATCTTTAAGGTTTAGAAGAATGCTGTTTTATTCTTGTCAAAGAAGTAGTTGTAGCAGCGGTCTCTGAAAACGAAATAAATAGATAGATAAACTATCATTAAAGTGTGTGTTGTTTTGGTGGGTCGCTGCTTAAAAATTTGTTATACTCGACATTTTTCAAAGATGCAACATGGAGACAAATGATGTGTCTTAGCAACAGGCTGCTTGTAAGAAAACGGCCAAAAATGCAAATTAAATTGGGTTCTTTGCTAAGTTGTCTGTTACGTAGACACGTCACTAGATCCTCCCTTGAGTTTGGAGCCTTTTTATGCTTGTTAGACTCAATAACCCCTTCATTCAAAAATGGCCAGGTAAAAGAACTGAACTGAAAATGAACTGAAAAGTAGCCAATGTTAAAGAAAAGCCTTGAGCACTGTTACTCAAGACCACTTTTTAGAAAATTACAAGACAGTCTGGCTCTGTTTGAGCAAAATATCAAGAAATGAAGGATGGCTCGAGACTTTCGCACAGTCCTGTATATCAAATTGTGTACTTTTCTTAAAGGAGATGTCCTGATTCACATCTCTGAAAGCCAACGGAGGATCACCTTGGAGCTGGAGGCAGTGGTACGTTACATCAACACTGATCTATCATATTATTTGGCACTAATTAAAAACCAAGATGAAGTTCACCAGATGCAGTTCATAGTCTTGTGTTTCCAGTAAAATGTCTTTTTGTGTCTTGTTCCAGTTCCGCCAGTTCAGTCTGGAGGTTCTAAAGCAGATGGACAACAATGTTAGACTGGACCAAGACTACATATCAGTGAGTGAGACACAAAATTATCTTTTTAAATAGATTTCATCTTTGTCGGACACATTGTTTTCTCACACATTACCAGGATGAGGATGGTTTTACACAACCTGTTTCTCTTATTAATTCTCACACAGAGCAGTAGGGTACAGTACGAGATGGAGATCCAGAAACATGCATCAGCTATGGAGAGGAATCCGAGGAGAGGAACCGGTCAGGTTGGTGTTTTTTAATCTTCAGCTCCTTCTTCTCTCTCTCTCTCTCTCTCTCTCTCTCTCTCTCTCTCTCTCTCTCTCTCTCTCTCTCTCTCTCGGGAAATTCATCAGTACGATAGAGAATACATGCATACATGTGCAGAGTGTTGTGTATATATTTTCTATCAATCATATGTATCCCCAGGATCCCAGTGAGTATGTACAATTCCTCAGGGAGAGCTATGGCGAGGCTCTAAAGGAAGAGGAGAGGCGATACCGCTTCCTGGCTGAGAAACACTGCGGCCTGATACAGTCAATCGCCCAACTCATGAATAAGGTATACATCTTGCGTCCAGCAGCATATAAAATATATTTCATATCGTACTTGCAAGCTCCACATGTATCAGGATTGTCACACAAACTGTTATCATGAATAAATGTTGGATGGGCAATAAGAAGGGTTTATTGCTCCTTGTGGGTACATTTCCCATTTTATTACCAAGAGTCAACTCAAGAGCAGCAGCTTTTCAGTTTCTACAGCAGGACAGATTCTCCATTAACTTGCTACATGTTTGTACTCTGGACTCAGTTTTTATGACTCCACTCTACTAATGTAATTAGATGTTTTACAATGACTGATACGTTTTGTGCTAAAATAATCCAATCAAGCTGTTAAACCTAAGCCGCAAGTCACATTGTCAAACACTGAAATGACATTCGTCGTCTCACTTGGAAGTCTGCTTGTTTTCATGTTAAACTGGGCTGTCAAAAAGCACTTTGAACTTAAGCCAGTAGCTTAAAGCTATAGTAATTAAGTTGACAAGTGTGTTTTATTCGTTTAACCCTCTTCACACATAGTGCAAGGGTGTGTAATGACAGGAGGCACAAGAAAGCAATCTAGAAAATGTATAAAAAGAGGAATTCCAGTGAATGAAAGCTCCTACTGCTGAATGCTGCCCTCGTGTGGCGACAGGTGGACAGTACGCGCTGCAGCTGCTCTGCCTCCTGGTGAAATGTACAATACTTGTGAAAAACAATCCATTTATAAATACTTGTGAAATGTTAAAATCATGCAAGTCAAAGTCAGTGATCAGATCAATGATGATGAATCTGTGAAGCTCAAAATAGGCTTAATTTGTAATTAAAAATAACCCTTTAATTGCCTCAGTTTTACTGCTGCAGCCATTTAGACCAGAACACATTTATAGATTAATCTGTTCGCTTCTTTTGTTTAACCATAAGTAAAGTACCCTACTGTTTACTCTCGCAAAAAGGGGGGAAAATACCACTTTAAATGTAGTGTTGTGTGTTTTTTTATGTTGCAGACAGGAGGAAGTCTCCAGCAGAAAGCTGATGCCTGGACAGAGGAGACCAACGCCACCAGACGATCTCAGATCAGACAACCTGCTTCTCTGAACAACACGGTGAGTTCACAGGAGTATCGGTGACTCTCACAGCAGCACGTTTACCAAAATGAATTATTCATGCCATGCTTCAGACAAATTGCTTATGAGTCTTCAAAATAATGTGACAAATATGCAGCTGGTGTGAGGTCTAATCCTGTCTTTAGGGAGAAAAACAGAGGGAATCTGCTGTGAGACTGAAAACTAGTTCAAACTTTGGAAACTTTGTTTTAAAGCTGCTGAATAAAACAGAATGTGTAAAGTAAATATGAGATAAGAGCAGCCATGGTGATATAACATGGTGTTATCCGCATTCAGAAACAAGGGTATAAGGAAAGCAATAAATGACTACAATGATAATTTAGTTACAAGTTTGCCCCTCTGGTGGTTGTTGTCTGATTTCATTTGAACCTGTCAGAATGAATTGCACCTCAAGCCTGAGATACAATCTGGTTAGGGAGCTTTCAGAAGAGGATTTAAGCCACAGCTGGAGAAAACTAAAACCAATATATAACTGTCATAAGCTTTCTGTATCTTCACCTTGTGTTCTTTAAGCATACACTTGACAAAACTGCCTTTTGAGAAGATAATTCACAATTGAAACTGTATGATACTAGGCGTGACAATCGCAATTACCTTTCATGTAAATAACAGACGCCCAGAGATAAACCCCGCCCATCTGTTCCCCATCTGGATGGCGACATGCCAGTGAACTCCACAGATCCCACATCCCCTTTGTAATAACAATCAGAGGATTAACATGGATTCAGTGTTTGTTTTGCTCTGACGTGGGATTTATCCTCGTCTATAATAGAGCGAAGCTACTTTCTGCAGACGTGTGAGGTGCACAAAGTGGCTCAGCCACTCACCATGAACATACAAGTGTGTAAAGGAGAAAGCACATCCTCATTCTGTTTTAAGGTCTCATGTATCAGAACAGTATTTCAAATTTGGTCAATGTAACCATAGATGAACAATAGATAACATGTTCATTGGTTTTATTCACAAAAAAAGCCAAAATACCTCAGCTGTTGCTTGTAGCAACAATAACCTGAGTGAACTATTTTCTGTGGGATGTTATTAGCCGCTCACAACATTTTTGAGGGATTTTGGCCCACTTTTTTCTTTACAAGCTTCTTTTAGTTTATTGAGGTTTGCTTTTATTTGTTTTTGCCTCTGAAGGTCTCACCACAGCACTTCAGTCAGGTTGAGATGTGGACTTTGACTGGACCATTGCAACATCTTGATTCTTTTCTTTTTCAGTCATTCTGTGATTTAGATTTACTGCTGTGTTTGGGGTCATTGTCTTGTTTTATGACCCTTTTTTAGCTAAACTTTGGCTTTCAGACGAATGGCCTCATATTTTACGCTAGAACACTTTGATATGCAGAGGAGTTCATGGTCCAGTCAATGACTGCAAAACAAGCCCAAATCATCAGCCCTCCACCACCGTGTTTCATAGTTAGTATGAGGCGTTTGCGGTGATCTGTGTATTTCACTAAATGTGCTGATTTATAAGCAAACACCCTCTCATTCATCCAAAGGACATTGTTCTAGAAGTTTTGAAGTCTGTTTATCCAACTTCTCTCTAACCTCAGCCCTGCTGACATGCTCTTTTTAGAGAGAAGAGACTTTTGCCTGGCAACTATTTGAAATAAACCACACTTGTTTGGCCCTTTTTTTTATTGTGCTGTCATGAACTTTAATATTTAACATGCTAACTGAGGTCTGTAGGGTTTGGGTTTTTCTCTGAGCATTGCACAGTCTCATCTTGGGAGTGAATTTCCTTTTAATGAACAATGACAGTGAAACATGTCATGTGATGATCATCTGATGTATTTACCTCATCTCACACATGGTGCATGGAGCCAGGCTTGCTATTCTCTGTTATGTCTTGTCTTTATGCAAAGCTGAGCTAGCAGTCGGATGGCTGTAGCACACAATCAAATCAACATGACAAACTTTTCCTTTAAGCAGCTCATTCTCAAGTTGCTGCTGCATACTGCACATGCTCTAGTCCAGCTCTTGAAAGAAAGTTTAGTTTTTTACTCAAAACAACTCCATATGCTGTTTATGGCAGAAAGAGAACCACCAGCGTTGACACTATAACTAAATGACTAATCAAAGCTTGCTTGTTTTTCCTGTTATGAATGAATGAGTAGTGCCTCCTGGTGTTTTTATGAACATTTCATTGACAACTACAGTGATTACTGTCTGGTGTTTTTAAAGGTGGGAATGAGGGAGGAGGAATTTAGAAGGAACCGAGAGGAGGTGCCTCTTGGAAACATCCCATCAAGGGGTGAGTAGTTTGTGCAAACTGATCCATGAAGGTTTTTAAGCAGTATCTTACCTGATACCTGATAGTTTTCATTAAAGTGACTGTGTTCTTGTTATATTCATTTACGTATGTAAATTATTTCCAGTCCATCAGAGCTCTGTTCGAGCTCATTTAGTCTTTCTAATCCTTTCAGCCTTTTATTTGTGTTTCTCTCCATCTTCATAATTTAGCAAATCATGTGTTTATTACATCTTTGTTTCTACTTCATCTCCGACAGTCTGTCTAATCATTTGGCCTGCTTATCCAGAGTAAAAATAGACTCGGTAATGACGTGCCAACAACACAATATAAGCCTTCACGACAGTATTAAATAGTCCTCCCCCATTACGGTCAACTTTTCCATCTGTGAAACACTGAAAACAGCAGGCTTGCTCTGCAGACGCCAAACTGGTATTCACTGGAGAGAAAACAATAGTACCTCATTCAGTATAATCAAAGGAGCTCCATCCCTGGTGCTGAAACAGAGAAAAAGAAGTCAGATATTTAGTAGTCTGCTCTGAGTCATTATTGAAAGAGTCATAATGAATGATAATGACTTACAATTTAATCAAGCTAAATATAAAATAATTAAAAAATCAATTCTAGTCATTTCTGTTTTAAATAAATCATTTACCAGCCAACTCACGCTTGCTTCTTTCAGCCCCGTCTCCACAGGGAAGCATTTCTCGCTTCTCAGTGGACTCGGTGGGAGGTGGCAGTAGAGGGAAATCAATGAGGGCCAAACTGGCGCACCAGCCCGCTGACTCCAGCCCCACCTTACTGCACTTCAACAGGGGACAGATAATCACTGTGCTGGACCCCCGGCCCAGGAACGGCTGGCTGTACGGACGTGCTGACAGCAGTTCACGGTGAGAGATGCTCAGCTGTGGCTGTGTGTGTCTGTGTGTGTGTGCACATTTATGTGGATATATCCGTCCATGGACAAGTCCCAATAATGATGTAATGCAGTCATGAAAAAACAACAACAGAAAAACCCACATTTATGTATCTGGGTATAATAAGAAGAAAAAGAAAATCTACTCGGTCTTAATCAATTAAATGAACCATTAGATTAATAGCAAATGACATTCTCTTGGATCATTGCTGATGTCTTTCCTCCTTGGCATTTTGTCCACTCTGCTACTAACCTTCTTAATTCCTGTGAAAGGAACCAGGGTGTTCTTTGTTTTTTCCCCCACACGGCTTCTAAGTTTAATATGTCAGCTTTTGTTCATTTATTGTATTTTTATTGTTCTAAGACCTGGAAAGAACCACCAAACATCATTTTTTACTTATCCTTATTTTAAAGCCGCACTATTGAACTTTGATAGATTTCTTCTTTGTAGCACTGTCTAACAAAGGTTTATTCAGCATCCACCTTAAATCTGGTCTTTTCTCTCAGTTCTCTCCAGTTAGGCAAAGCCAGGCTGACGCTGACTCCTATCATGTCTTTACGTGTTGCTTTGCTGAATCAGCCATTTTGCACATTCAAAATGGCCAATGTGATGATATGCAGTTGCTGGCGTGTGTAAAACAAAACGCAGCTGTCATGTGACGCCAACGCTGGAGCAAAAAGTAGTAAAGTGCGGCTTATCAGCCATGGGACATATGAGTGTCTATCAAGTTCAACATCCTGTATTTGTATGAATTACAAACATTTTCAAATTCTCTCTTCCCTTTTCCTTTTTTTGTTAAAAAAACTCAGATGAGAAAAGTTTATTTCTTGTAAAACCAACAATTTGTTGGTGGAAAACAATAAAGGTTTAAAGAAGCAACAATCCTTGTTAGAATGTAAGCCAATGAATGCAGAGTGGTTTTAATCTTTCTCCGGATCTTTCTCCAGTTTTAAAAGCCTTTCATAAAGATTGACATCACCACGCTGTGCTCATCTGTTTTTATGCGTCTCCTTTGTTTTCAGTCCTGGATGGTTTCCAGCCTCCTTTGTGGAAGAAGTAGATGATCCTCCAAACTCACCCAGCCCCCGGTAAACATCCAATCAACTGGATTCAACAGGAATAATTGTTAATCGACATCTAGTCACATCAACTGTTGATTTTATTTTCCCAGAATCAAAGACAGGCCTTCTCTCTTTTAAAAGTTTGAAACCATCAATATTTCAGAAGTAAATTAAAGGCTGAATTTAATGTTTGCCTGAGATAATACTGAATATTTTGTGCAGTTGCCCAAAGGCTGTCCCTATTTTTTGGGGCTAATAGTTTTAAAAGAGGGTCAGCATGAAACTCAGACCAAAAATGATTAAATTATGGTATTTAGGTGGCCCATAGCTACGAGGGAAACCATTACAACCTGCTAAACTAAAACTTTCTCACAGTCACTGTGAATACAAGCATCACTAAGTGTCTACAATACTGAAATGAATCAATGTCTCTGAATGGGGGGACAGAAGAGTGAAAGATAAAAGTAAAGTACAGGTCAGGAGGTTTGCAGTGATGGAGGGATCTGGAGGTTCTGCTCTGGGAGGTGTTTTTAGGTAACTTCTCCAATGAAACCAATGTACACTATTCTAAATATAGATAGAAATAACAAATCAGGGAATATATTTTGGAAAAAAGGATGTTCCAGTTTTCCATCATATTTCAGGAAAACTATTTTCTAACCCATCTGTATCTATTGTGAAATATCATGTGGTTAAGAACTGAAACAAGCTCTATTTTAGCCGTAATGTGCTTAATTTCTGTAATTAAAAGATATATGTTTCAATATCCTTTAAGCTTGGACACTGAAGAGAAGGAATTCATGCCTTCAACAAGTACAACAACTGAACTGTATTTCTTTGTACCATTTTTAGTCATTCAACTCTCCGAAGCAGCAGCAGCAGCAACAGCATGAGCGGCCTGCTCGACCAACCAGGAAACAGCATCCAGGCTGGAGCCCCGCCCCCTCCACCTCCACCACCGTCTCAGTCTTCATCCTCTAGTACACCTTTGGAGAATTGGCCAGTTGCGAAGAGCGCTGATAAAAGGACTAAGTCTCATTCGGAGAAAACGGTATGCTGGTCTGTGACTCGCGTCTTTTTCGAAAATTGGTACAAGAAGAGAAACTACAGCCCTGAAAAAGGCTGCGGGGTTTTAGCATCCAATCTATTTATAGCCTCACTATTAGTATTTTTTATTATACATCATACAGTTAAATGCGGATGTTGTTGGAGGACAGATGCATTGTAGAAAAATGTTGGTTTCGAGCTCATTTGTCATCTCCAGTCAGGAAGACGCTGTCTGTGGTGCTGAAGAAGCTAACAGCTTTAACTGCTGCGCTTAGTTGTAGTTTCATTTTGGACTTGTGGTACTCCTTCATTGATTAATACTCAATTGTAAACTATATTATAGGCTATATTCTAAAACTCTTAAAAAAGACTTATTCATAATGTATGATAATGTGTCAAAAGGAGAAAACTGTCACAGATACCTACAGGCTCTTCTCAACTAATAAGTTGTTAAATCTATCAAAACTACAAGTTTTAATATCAGTATTGACGAACTTTCAAGTACCTACATAGTCCTGCTAAATATCCATTTAACATCCCGCTATACTGCTTTATAGAGCACATTTCTCAGCGACTATAATGAATTAAATTAAAAATTTCTGGCGATAAACCTGAGCCATCTCAACCACTTGGTTTAGGTACTTCAACCAAAAAGTATGTTATACCATTACTTTTTCAAGTATCTGTTGTAAATATATTACTAACTCATATCTCTATCATTAAAAAACATTGATTCTTATCATTATTCTTCACAGGAAATGGGAAAGAAAAATGCAAAGAAACATTTTTCCATTACTTTTTTCCTTTATGGGGTTGTTAAAGGGATATCTAATGAAGCCATTAGGTATTAAGCACCCTTTTATAAATGTAGTTTGTTGTGCTGTTTTTGGATTCAACTTTTTTTTTTCTTGATATTTGTAGAACTATAAGTTGCATGAACTCAGCTCAGCTCTATTTATAAAGCTCTTTTTCAGTAGACAAACTAAAGTGCTTCGTAGAGCAACAGCAAAACGTGACAAGAAACCAGATGTAAATGGAAATACAAGGACATGTAAAAGATTATTTTTAAATAACAATACTTATAAAACGCAATTTGCAAATGACAGTAAAATATCAACATAAATATATTATTAGTGGAAAAGTGGTGCTTAAACTTTGGAGGGGAGCCTAAAAACTCTTTCTCCCATCGTGGTCCCAGAAATTCTGCGAATAACAAGCAGGCCTGCAGTTTAGGAGTGAACACGCATTGTCGGGTGATCGGAAATAATGAAATCCTTGAGATAATCAGGCTTTTAAGATAAGACCAAGCTTGGCCATTAGAGGCCATTAAAGCCTTTGTATGTGATCAGATGTATTTTAAATTCTATTCCAAGTTTTACTGGAAGCCAGCAGAGGATAAAACAGGAGAAGCGTGATATTTCTTGGTGGTATTTTTCACTACATTGACAGCAGCAGCATTTTGGATCAACCTAAAGATTTTTTAAAGATTTAACTCCCAGCTAAAATGGCATTTTATGGTCTAATATATTAATCAAATAGATGCATAGATCAAATTAACAAAGAAGTCCATTATAGAAACCTGTTACTATCAGATTTTAAAGATAAATATTGTTAAAAAATGGAAGCTTAGGAAGCCGGGGCAACACCGTATAGAATAACAATATAGTTGGACAATAGGGATAAAAACGGTTACCTCTGCTTTTCCTGAATTCAGAAGGAGAAAATGATCCTTTGTCTGGACTTACATGTTACCAGAAGAATCCTTTAGCATTAAGAACTGATTAGTTTTCTTAGTTTCATAATTAGATAGAGGTAGGTGTCATCAGCATCTCTCATGTTTCCTGATGATAATTCTTATTGCTTGTATCAAGGGATCAGAATCGGTCCCATTCTAGAAAAATTAGGATCACTTTACCCAACGCTGATATATACAGAGAGGGTATTGTTTAATTCTAATGCAGCAAATTCTGCACTAAACCCAGAATCTAGACTGAGAGAACTGATATAAACTATTTTTCTGCAAATCAACATTGATCTGTCATGAGACAGTCTTTTAGATTATAGAGAATAAAGTTAGATATAGGTTGGATGCTGGCTTGTTATAGCATCAGAAATGAAGCAGTGACAGTCGTGTGGAAGGAGATGAAGATGGAGAAAGTTGTGAAATACTTCTGATGAGACACTCTATCCAGATATTTGCCATCTATCCAGCAGGGGCACTGTGGCAAGGTGCTGTTCTCAATGACGCCACACCCTTCCTTCTGGTGGATGCAGGGAGGAAGCTCCAGCTGCTGATGTGAGCGAGGAGGTTGTGTGCATATTTTTGTGGGTGTGAAATTTAATTTGAGATTCAACACCCTTGGAAGTTCATGTGACCTTAAAGGTCTTTCACAGGGTGCTGCTTACTGAGTGTCTTTTTTTCCTTCCACTGGCGCTATTCAGTCACATCAAGAAGTGACTTGAATAGCATTATTGCTTCTGTTCGGCACATACAGTGTCATTATCACATTATAAATGTCGACAGCCATCCGGAACTTTGATATATAAAAAACTATGTTGAGCTAAACCTCATGTTTCTATTCATGTCCAAGAAAACAGGAAACAGGGGCAGCAATCTATTAAAATGTGTAAAATAAAAAATAGTAAAACAGTTTATAAAGCAAAAACAACAATAACAGGTTTCAAAGTCAATATTTTGTATAAGCACATTTATTCAGTCTGAACCCTCTTAGAGAAACTCTCTTATAAAATTTTCAAGTTGTCTTCAGGAAGAGTTCTCCAGGCTTCTTGAAGGATTTCACAAAGCTTTTGGATGTTTTCTGCCCTTTTGTTCTCAGTCAAAATAATCTCTCATTGCTTTATGAACGTTGAGGTCTGGGCTCTGGGAAGGATTCATCGCTCCATAAGGACTGTCCATTTATCCATTTATCCATTTTTTATAACCACTTATTCCACTTCATTGTTGCAAGGTATCCACAGTTTATCCCAGCTGCTATAAGGCTGGATACACCCTTGATGGGTTGCCAGTCCATCACCAGTCAATCCATAACAGCTGTTGCCGCCAATTTCCAGTCTAGTTCTTGGGTCGTTTGCTATTTGTCTTAAAAAGGGCTTCTTGACGGCCACCTTTCCATGGAGACCATTTCTGATGAGTCTATGGTGAAAAGTATGGCTCAACAGAAGGGGCATCTCTCAGATCCTATCAGGATTTTTTTCCTATTACTTAAGGACATCCCTTCTTCTATTGTAGTTTCCTCCGATGTTTTAACAACCCGCTGCACACCACGCTGAATAATACCAAGTTTTTGTCTAAACTTTGTTGGAATCACCTTGTTGGTGGAAAAGTGCTCTTTTAACTCAGTCAAACTATGTTTTATTTGTCCTGTTTCATTGATGCAGATAAAGAAATGGGAACAAATGATGTTAGTCTGCAACAGGCTGATGATAACAAAGCACCTGAAGAAACTATTTGAAATTGCTTCTTTGCTAAATTGTCTGTTTAGTGGAGATACAACATTAGTTCATTCATTGGGCAAGCTGTCTTTTTGCATTTGGATGATTCATAGATCAGCGTTAAGTGACCGTACCATCAAAAACACACTCCTCTGAAAAGGATCGGGTACAATAACTGGACTGGATATAAATGAAAAAGAAGCCAATGTGCAAAAAAAGCCTGGAGAACTATTTCTGAAAACCAGTTTAAAAGATTAAAAGAAGGTCTGGCTGCTTGGATACAAAATCTAAAGATAAGAGGGCTGGCTCCCTGTTTCTGTGTTTGAGTAAGAACATCGTTTCGAATGTTTTCATTAGAAAAATAATGTTTGAAATCTTTCATCAAGGTTTTTTTTCGTGACACTCATGCATGTTTTTCTCAGATGTCTCTGCATGTTCTCAGTTGTTCCTGCTTTTTTTTTTTTGTACATTTCTACAGTGTTTTTATCTTGTTTTTTATTGGTGTCAATGTGACCCAAAGTGAAGTGTGCATGTTTGACAGCTCAGCAAGTTAATGAGCAAAAACCTGAGCGGGTTGGTCCCGGCCGAGCCTCCATCACTGCATGTTTCCACATTTTGTGGTCCATATTGGTCCTCACTAAAACCTGTCCAACTTTCCTCCTCTTCTTTCAACAGAGATCACAAGCACCCGGATCACGACCAGAGCTCTTCCCAAAGTAAGAACATTGTAGCTGCAGCTTTTCTCTAAAAGTAGAAGAAAAAAAAAGGAAGCCACTCTCTCGCTCTCTTCTGGAGGAGTTAATGATATTTTTTCAAGTATATCATGAACCCATTAAATCTGAAGGGCAGTGACCGAAATGGCAGAAAATCTCTTCCTTTCCATTAGAGTTTGAAGTACGAGTTGAAACTATTTCACTTATGGGCGTTTGGGAAGCGTGACTATCACCCTCACTTCAGGTGAACAGTTGATTGGATGATATTTGGTACAGTTAGAAGTGCACGGCTCATGCATAACCATGCACTGCTGGCCTCAAAAACGCTATTAAGGTCAGGGCATCTTCTCATGTTGTCTGTCTTTGTTCTTTCTCACCTTCCTCAACTGTATTTTGCAGGGGCACCAATCCATTCGCTACGGTTAAGCTGAAGCCCACAACCACCGACGACAGGTCGGCCCCACGTCTCCGTCGGTGATGACATCTCAGCGCGGGAACAAAGGTTTTCATTCACCCTGGGAATTTTGGACGTTTGTATAAGTTTATCTCAAATGGAGGCTGTTGTGGGTGTGTTTGCCAAATCGCCTCTCTGTGTTCACACTTAGAAAACAGGACATGTTTAGGAATCCTGTGAAGCCACTTTGCATCAATCTAAATCTGTGCTGTATAATAAACTCTTTGTAAAATAGTGAGAACCATTCAAAAAGCACAAAGTGCATTGATCATGTGAGATTTTAAGTCCTCCTTCCTCATCTTTAATATTTGATTTACTTGCTCTGCAAAGCTCTCTGAACATCTTTAGATCTATAATGTACAGTTATTGTTGGGAATCAGTGCCCAGAAATGATTTGATATGCACCGAAATCTATTTTCCAGTAGTCTGTGGTGTTATGTAACGCTCAGGGATGGATACTCTGCCTTAATCATCTTCTTTTTAATGTTTTTATATTGTATCTGTACCATTTATATTCACATGTTCTACATGTGGCATTAAGTCTGTTGCTAAATATTAATTGCACTGCAAATGTACTTTTGAAAATGACTTGTAGAAAATGATCATATAACCTCAGGCAGATAATATTCTATTAGATTAGGATTTTATTTTTCAGGGAGGAATATAATGAATGATGCAGTAAATGAAAGGATAATGTCACACCATCTTTAGAGCATTATATTTTTGCTTTAGGGAACGCAAACATCTGCAGCTCATCTTTTGTTTTTGTGAATAAATAAAGCCTCTTCATTCGTGTTTAGTTCATGAATCACGTGTTTAGAAAGATGCCGTCTCCTCTGCCCAAATGTCCTCATTCTTTTTAAGTCATTGTCCTCCTGGTGAACATGTAAGTGGGTTCTTCTTCAACTTGCTGAATAAAGCGATGACGCTTCAGATGTGTGTTTATTTGCACAGGCAGTAAAATGTCCTACTAAAAAAGATCAAGAATCCTCTGTTGCCTGTTTGGGTCCTCCGCTGGGGATATTTAACCTAAATTGAACCTTGGTGTGAATCCAATTCTGCTAATGGCTTGACAGCAGCACTTCTGAGTATAGGCTCTTTGGCAGCTGAGATGATGTGGCTTTTTTATCCCCCCTTTTCCTCTCTCAGTGACTGTATGTTCATAATGTGGCCTGCCGCATAAATTCCTCTGTAACCTGCAACTGTAAAGAGTTCACATTTAGGCAACTTGTCTTCCTCACCAAACTACGCCAATGGCACAGTGTTAATGAATACTAATAAACAGCAGCGAGGTACACCATCATAGAGAAAATCTTTTTTTTTCTGCTTTAGCTGATCTGCTTGATAAGATAAATGACAGCCAAATAGAAAAATGGAAGAGAGGAAAAAGTAAACAAGCTCCATAAGATAAGAGAATCACATCACAGAAAGGAATAAACAAAGGTAAAAAAAAACAAACATCATTGTTTTTGCCCCATTTTATTTTATCTTATTTTATTCATTCACAGTTTGACTTCTTTCTTCTTTTGCTATTTTTTTACAACAGCTCGTTACCAGAGGAGAAAAAGATTGGGTGGTGGATAGATAGATGGATGGATGCATGATGGCGTGTGAGAGGAGAGAGGGGGAGTGGGTGCAGGAGGAGCCACTGAGGCGGAGGTGAAATTATAAGTAAGAAGAACAGAAAAAAAAGAAGAAAAACAGCTGGAACATGAAGAGAAGAACCGGCAGAGAAAAACAAAGACATCAGAAAAATGGAAAACTTGCAAATACAGAGGGAAAGCTACGTTCAAATATCTACTTTATGCTTTAAAATGTGAGTTTTCTTCCTGCAGGCGTGTATTTTATCTATACGTAAACACAAACAAGAACAGTTTGTAAAAAAAAGGATAAATTAAATAGGATGATTGCTGCTAAGGGGGAGGGGGGGGGATTTAGGGAGATGTGAGGGGGCTGCTAACAGCCTACTTCACTGAAGCATTATTGCACGTCGTGAAGTCAGCAGTGGAGGAGAAATCGAGGGAGCGATCGTCGCAGGAATTGGCTTTAGTCTTGTGGGAGGGGAGCTGGGGTGTAGGTGCTGGCCAGGTGGAGGGAAAGGGTGAGGAGGGGGTTTATGGGTGGGAGGTGATCTCTCAGTGTGGTAGGTGACTATTTATTCCTTCACAAGGGCAGCAAATTCTGAAAGACAAGAGAAAAAAAGAAAAGATGTCAGGATCTTGGAGATCTTCTCTTCAGTTCAGTGAAGTAAACATGAAATCATCAAACCCAGCCAGTTGTGATAAAGTACAGAGCAGCGACAGGGCTGCTGCATGCCCCTTAGCTTACGTCTGTTTACTTTTCATTTCTACATTTGTGTCGCTTGGTTTTTCTCCCGAGACTCCATCAAACGCTACCAGCAATGTAACGAGATGTGCGTGTTTACCATCGACTCCAATCTTGCCGTCTCCATCCTTGTCGGCTGCTTGTAAAAATGCTTTGGTTTCTTTGTCGGTCAGGTCCCTGCCATCTTTGGCAAAGCCCTTCAGGACGAACCTAGCCGGAGGAAACAAAGTAGATCGTGTCAGGAAAACATTCTGTTGAATTTGTGGGTTTTAATGTCCTGGTTTCCGTTCACAGGTGAAGCACGATCTGAAAAGATCTGTTACAAAGTTAAAAAGAAAAGAAAAGAAATGTGAATCAGACATTTCTGTGACTGATTCGAAGGCGATAAACAAAGGAGGGAGTAGCGAGGAGGAGGCTACGTTTCTAAAGAAAGAAGTAGATGTCCTAACTGGAAACAGACCTTGAGGTCAAGTAATATGGAAACAACTGTACTGAACATCCACAAGAGGAAAAGGGAACTCTTCTTCAGAAAATACTTGACATTAGCATATCCTGGATAGTATGTTATATCTGAAAAGACAGCCAGTCAGTCGTGTGAGTTCAGACTAGAAACAGTTGGTAAGGCCACATATTTGAACCTTTTCCAGGTCAGATTAGATTGTTTTCATTGTTCCCTGATGCACATCAAGGTTCAAAACAAGCTAAACTGAATTTTCTTTCTTTTTTTCAAAGCTTCTATCTATTCACCTTTTCTTATTCACAACCTCTAAATACGTCTTAAAAACATGGGATCCCAGCTACTGTGTGCTTGTGTTTGTCTCACTTGAGCTCTTCCTCCTCTATGTAACCGCTGTTGTCGGCGTCCATCACCGTGAAGACCTTCTTCACTTCGTCAGAAGACTTGGACTTCAGACCCACAATCTCAAAAAACTTCTTATGGTCAAAAGAGTCAGCAACTGTTAACACACAAACGTACACACAGTTAGAGAAATGAACAAAAACTGGCAGATGTGAAGAGCAACAACGTATTTTGACAGTAAATCTAAACTATGGAAAAAATCTTGACCTCTGCTGGCGCTTAATGAAATTTTCCAAAAGTAGTTAAGCGTGTTGTAATTTTAATAACAGACACTAAAGATAAGGACCGTTGAATAAACAGTGTGTGGCATTTGTGTTCATGTTCACAGACAATCAGGAAATGAGAAAAACGTTAGAAAAAAAGCCCTCTGCAGCTAAATCCCCAGTTTGACTCCCAAGCTGCTGGACTTTTGATACGTATTATTTTCCCCATTGTCTTTTCCCACATTTTCTAACAGTCTTTCTTCTCAATCTAAAGGCAAAAATGTAGGACTCATCCCTCCTGGAAGCTAGCAAATTGAGATTTGGAGCATTTAATAGGTCAGCTTTGTGAGAGGGTTTAGAAAAAAAGAAAAAAAATCACCTTCTAAACTTGCCGAAGTGAAAGTCTCATGGATCAGTAGATCAAGAGCTGCCGTCCTGCAGGTTTTAGATGTTTGGTGCTTCAACACATCTGATTCAGATTAATGGTTCATTTACAGGCTTGTGCAGAACTTCACTACAAGCTGTTGGAGATCAATTTGATCTAAAACCAGGTGTGTTGGAGCAAGGAAACATCTAAAACCTGCATGACAGCGGACCTAGAAGACCGGATTTGCTGATCCCTGATCTAAATGAATGAATGTGAAGCATAAAATCAGATTAAGCTTTTTAAGAAAGCTTTTTCTCACCTTTAATAACCCTATGGTTCTGAAACAATGTAGTTTATACTAGTCATAGCCCATATGTGTGAGATTCTAAGATTTAAAAAAAAAATCCAACTTTTTTCTGCCGAGAATGTAAGCACGACAAATGTTAACCTGCAGCTTCAATCGTGTACACCCTCACAAACTGAGGAGATCACACTGAGAGATAATTATCATATATATTGGTCTTCTAGTGAGTGTTGATGCTCCATGAGAACCTGTGATATTATTTTCTGTTTCTGTTTCACCTGCAAATGCATCTAGAGCCTTCTTGATGTCATCAGCGTTGAGGATGCTGCTCATTGCCATCTTGGCTGGAGGAGAAAGCAGGGGAGGAAGCAGAAAGGGAGAGAAAGAGAAAAAAAGGAAGAGAAGTAAACAGAGGGGACAAGGTTAAAAACAAGGTTGCGGGAGAGCAGAGAGAGAACTCAGAGACATTCTCGTATTACACTGGTGACACGCTAGAAATGGAGCAGGAAATCAGGGCATGTGAGAGGGAGGCGATGAGTGACAGAGTGAATTAGTGACAGTTAAAGAGAAGAAGAGAATGGGATTGTAACAAGATGGTGTAGAGAGCAAAGAGCTGCGTTTTGGTCTTTTAAATAAAGTGAAAGATAAGGACATGAAAAAAAAAGAAGGAATTTCAAGAACAAATAGACGATACAAGCGGTGTTTTTGATGTGATAGGGATGAGAGCAAGACACAGGACCAAGATGTCAGGGGTTTAACAGGCCATCTGAGTCCTCTGCTGTGTCTGAAATACCACAGGAGCATTCAGTTTGTCAGCCCAGTCAACACACAGGAACTTTCTTGTCCCTCACCATGAAAGGTGAGCCCGACACTTCACAGAGCTCTGGCTTTTTACTGCGTGTGTGCGCGACTGAACCTGATCGCTGCTTATGAAGTTGTCACCTTCCCCCCTGACTTTGACTGTTGGCCTTTTTTCATCTGTTCGCATTGCAAACACACTTGTACAACATGAATGTGCTGGAGGCTGAACACACAAACAAGCAAGCAGTGGAGGAAGAAGTCTGAGGGAGCAGTGATGTTTAGAGGAAACGAGTGATGTAAATTAGTTTGATCATTTACTTTGTTGTCAAGCAAATCTTGACAGTGATTTGTGTGTAATTACAGTTAACTCAGTCACACTAACGTCAAGTGTGTTTACACTAAAGTTAAATGTTCATTTGTCTTTGGACTATTAATATATTTTGACCTCTTTTCACTTTTTACATTTTCTTAAGTTATCTTGAGTTCTAAAATGTCATGTGCAGGGTGTTAAATCACATGGAGCACAATGAATTATCAGCTGATTAATATTTGACATTTGGACAATAATATACACTGTTCTAATTGATGATGTGGTGATTAGCACCGTTACATCCCACTGCATCTTTTCAGCCCACACAGACACTCAAAATGTATCTCAGTATGTTTTAACATAATTGCATATTATGGTCTAGATGGATTTGTAGTCTACAATATGCATCTATTGAATGTGGTGTTCATCATGGATGTATCCTTAGACCCTTATGAATCTACACAATGAATTATTTATCTATGCTATGAAAAAATGAGCTACTTTTAATGATACATACATTTTGATTTTGGTCCACCGATTCAGAAAACAAATGACAATGATAATTACTGAGTAGTTTTACAGTTTGTAGTTCCTAGTAGATGAAAAATTGATGTAGAAAAACCTACTTTTAATCTGGTAGACTTTGTTTATCCCCTATAATTTAACTTTTTGTATACAAACATATATATACATATGTTATGTACATATGTTACATATGTATATACATTAATATATATGTATATATATATATATGTATATATATATAGACAGAGAGTAGAATCATCTGTTAAAGGGGTTTTTAAGATCTATTGACATATTCCTCAGACATTCTCTCATATTGATACTTCATGGAATTGCATCTTCAATTTAATCTGACTTCTGTGCATCAATACTCAATCAATAACAGAGTCTAACCTACAATCATCATTGCAGGTTAAAAATATGGTTTCTCTATTCTAGAAATTCCTAAAGTAAAACAGTTTGATCTATAATATGACGTCTTCTATTTTAAAAACGTTTTTGTTTTGTAGTTTTTGTTGTTAGCTCACAGCGGATCATCAAATAATGAGATTATTTTACCTGGAATGTTTAAAAAGAACAGAATCAATGTCTCCAAACAAAAGTCACAGGAATGACACCAAAGGCATCATCTTTGTACCATCATCACTGTTCTGTGGCTCATAACGCTGAGCTGGCCCATATCATCTGCCCTTCTCAGGATTTGAAATACAGTCTGAGCAGCTTTCCTTTCCACCAGTTAAAAATCCCTCCAGTAGCAATATTTCCTTCATCACACCTCCAGATATCATTTGCAGAGTCTTTACCTTCACATTGAGCCTTTATCTGCCAGCATTTAATAAAAATGTCCACATCAACACTTATGGTTGTCCATTTGGTTTCCATAGTTTAAATCACTCGTACAAAGAGAAAATAAACCACCACATTTATGTATGTTTACATTTTTATAACAATAGACAACATAAGGGTAGATCTTAGATTTTGTCTGACATGAACAACTAATAGATTAGTGAAGCGTTAACTACTATATGAAGTAGTTCATAGATTCCTTCCATTGGTGTCACACTTGGCTCGAATGATGTATGAGCTTCTGGAGAGCTATGGTGTTATCTACTTCAGTAACACACTGCTGCACACACAGATCAATACTGAACAGTACTTAACTTGTGTGGCCGCACATCCAATCTTTTTTTCACGGTAAAAGCCCGACCTTCTTCGCTGACCTTTAACTGAAAAATGTCCGTGGGGAAAACAAACAATTCATCGTGAAATGAGGAGGATGAGGTTGATTTGCTGAGATATCTCCGCCCCACTGCGACCAATGGAACTGTATAAGGTAAGATACATTGATTCAATTTAAAGGAAAGCACAACAATTGTGGTTGTGCTGATGGCTGGTCTCTGTGATTAATCATCAGCTAGAAGAAGACATACTGAGGCTTTACACCTACATGGCATATAGTTTAATTTGAGTCATGTAATCCTGGAAAAGGACTAAGCAGACATTATTTGAAGTACGCTTATTTAGAGATGGATCAGTATCTGGTTCCACCTGTCGTGTTTGGACTGTGATTATGATGCAGGAGCCAAGACTCTTTTCTAAAACTTAGCATGTAGATTCGGGGAAAATAATTATAAGAAAATTAGAAAATACTCTTACCAACGCTTATAAAGATCTTACTATCAATACAATTCATGACTAAATTTGTATTGAACTATTTGCGTAAATCCAGCAAGAACTATTCCTTCCCTCCCATCTGCCCTCATTCCCTGGTACCTGGGTCTTTCATTCTGTTATGATTTGTCTCTTCCATTTTCCCACGCTGTTAGACTCATCTCATTCCTAATTCTGTCATCCCTGGTCCAGATGCTCTTTTTGCCTCCAGCTTTATGAGCCAATCAGTCTGATCCCCATTCTTTCAAACTCTCTTCTCTCCTGTCATTCTCCCTCCAGGCTCACTTTTTCACAACCCGCCTCCTCCCTCAACTCCAACTCTTCCTGATACCCAAGGAGCCTCATCAGAAGTCTCATCTACCACCAGCGGCTAGGCTCTTAGGGGTCCAATCTTATCCCCTCTTGTCATTCATGTCATCCCCCCATTAGGATAATACACCAGTCTAATCGGCAAACGAAATGATCATTTATTCATATCTTGTTAATTAATGATTTTTTTTTGCATTTTTTCAGTTGATTTCTCATTATCTGGAATAATAATGTTTCTGAATTAGCGTGTTCCCACCATAGTACAGGCTTGCTGGTGAGTTTTTTACCTGCTGGATTTGAGTGTTTCTAATAAAACAATCTGCGGTGATGTTTTGTATGAGTGTACAGTTTATTTCCAACAAGAATGAAACAATATTTTAGTATTTTATTTTATTTATTTTCTATAAAATTATTTTCTTCTTTTTAAACGTTTATTTAGTATAGTAATATTCGTGTAATGCTTCTGCTTTTCATATTCTAATATTTATCGGTAATGTTTATTTAAATTGTTAAAATTACGAGTTACATAAAAAAAAATCTGTGTTTACATTATTTGTCTTCTTTGGAAAATAAAAGTTTTATTGTTTTGTCTTCTCCCATTCACATGCACGTACACACACACACCTACAGAGGTAATTGTCTGTTTGGTTTTATGATGCTTGTTTTATGACTCTAGTGTATTTACTGATTTAAGTATCATTGATTAATAATCACTGTTTTTACCTTTGATACATTCTATTGTTCATAAAGGAGAAGTCATTCATTCATTCCTTTTCTGTACCGCTTAATCCAAGTCAGGGTTGCGGGTGGGCTGGAGCCTATCCCAGCAATTATCAGGCGAGAGGCAGGGTACACCCTGGACAGGTCGCCAGTCCATCGCAGGGCCCAAAGGAGAAGTCTTTTGTGATTATTGTTCACTGTGATAACTGCTGGTTGTAAAAGGTCATTACATGGATTCATTTCCTTCATGGCCTGCTCCGTACACATCATATCTGACCCAGGTTGACACGTACAGACCAACAGACGCTTGAGACTGATACCTGGACGATGGCTGAAACCGATACTGTTAGTTAGGACTGTAATATGATATAAATGAATTTATGGTCAAATATGCTGAGAAATTACCAGATACAAGCATCATATTTGACAAAGAGTACTTGGACATTTCCAAGTGAATGTCTGCGTGGCCTGGTAAACATTTTATTGAGAAGTCTGGTGTTGATTGAAAAGAAAATCCTTCCAGATATCTTCTTTGTGCATCAGAGTTTTGCTTTTTGATGCAAAATCTTTTACTTTTGGTAAAGGGTTGTGGACCATCTCACAATATCATTTCTATCAACATTTGTTTGACGCAAGGTGTTGATCTCTGAGAGATGATTACATTTTTATTCTTTAAATTAAGAAAGTGTTGCACACTCCAGCTGCAGATGTATTCCACTTTATAGATCGGATTCTTGCTTATAAACATTACTGGAGGGAAGCTTAACATAAAATAATGTTCATGACAAATCATACTTTTTAATTTGCTGCATTAAGCAGAAATGACACCTCTGAATCCACAATTTTCTTCTGCCATTGGCGAAGAGCTGTGATCCCCTTGGTATTTTGAATAATTCCCATCCATCTTTTTAGGCATTTGGTAAAGTTAACTACCCTGACGTCTCTGTTCAGGCACTGCCAAACCAACTGAAGTGCTGCCTTTTGCCCCTTGGCTGTGCATGCACCTCTTAGATAACGTTGCTCAGAAATCCATCAGTTTAATAGATGTTTTGGCCTTCAGGCCTTCCCCAAGATCTGTGTTTCAACTGATCTTAAATACTGATTTTAAGGCTTGAGGATCAAAAAATCTTAAACAGAAATCATCTGGAGGTGTAGTGTGTGACATTTTCTTCAATTTTTGGACTGTTAACTGCCTTACAATCACAGTTTAGGAGCTCATAAACTGAGGTTACACGATGCTCCCAACAATTTCCATAAATCCTTTCCCTTTTGGATTCCCATCTGATTTAAGCAGAAGGTAGCATGAACACCAGCCAACTTTTGACCTTCACAATCAATACAACACCTTGTTAAAATGTCACTAATGTTAAACCTTTATCTTTGCTAGATCTGGTGTTTCATCCTGAACTACATTGCATGCCCTTTTATTATTACATCACTAACTCTTCAGTTTTGAAAGCTTGTCCCTAAGGTGTGCTATCTACTGTACTTCCTATTTATCTCACCGAGAATCAACATTTCCTTCCTGAGGCGAAATGTTGCAGCGAGATAGGAGGCAGTCGGAACACACAACCTACTCACACTTTGTGTTGGGTGAAAGCAACCGTGTTCATGCATAAAAAGAAGAACAGATTTGCATTGTAAATGTAGTTGTACATTTAACACAGGCTGCTCCATCACATAATTTTAAGAAATTTGAAGTTAACATAGACACAATCCAGAAACTTTGACAATGTGTTTGCTTGAATAGCATGACAGGTAAAATAAAAAAAGTGATATAAACACTCCTGAGGGAAATATCATCTCACTGGTTCCCTTACAGTACACAAAGCTGACCTGAGGGCCCTTTAAAGTGGGAAAAAAAGAAAAACCCTTATGTTTCCATTATGGGTGGTTCCATGACCCTCATGCTCGGGGTAGGTGAGGGAAATCTAACCATGCTGCACAAATGCCAGCTCCCTGGTTTACTGTAACAGCTGCACGAGTGTGCGAATGTGTGTGTGCGTGACTATTTATATAGACCAGAGTGAAGAGATGGGAGGCTTAGAGATGAATATTTTCTTGCATTTCAAGAAACCTGAGCCCCTTGTGCTCATCTGAGTGTGCATGATTGTGAAGGAGTCTGTAAAGAGAGGAGTGAATGTGCCTGTGTGTTATAGATACACAGAGCAAGGCAAGGTTAAGGGTAAAGTGTGACATACAATACCACAGAGGAATATGCCTCTCTAGTTTAATAGCTGTGTGAACTGGCAATAACCCTCTACAGAAATGAGTATGATGATATTGTGCTTTGCTGGTTTTATTTTTCTCTTTATTACACCATTTCTATTTGCAGCGGCGAGCCATTAAACAAAGAATATTGTTTTGTGGAGTTATTTCTATATGAGTCACCTGGGCTTTATGTTGTTTGAAGGTCACAAATATTGTGGTTTATTTTGTTATGAGTTATTTTTTTGTTATATATTGGTGCTTTATAATTAAAAGTGAATTGATCTGAGTTATTATCATATGATTGTGCTGTAACGATAGAATATGTTTCTAGAGTGGACCACATTAGTCCCCAATTCTTCCTCTTGCCCCAACGTCTTTGTTTTGCAGGGATAGGGTTGCTTTTTTTTTGGAGGTCAAGGATTACCATAGATTTAGTGATCTAAATAGTCCCAAAGCCCTGGGTGAGGAGCTGGATATCCACTACCTGAACTCCAAAGGAAAAGGGGCCTCCCATCCCTGCAAATAGAGCGGAATTGGGCAAACAGAATCCTACCTGGACATTGACAGTCATGAAGAGCCCAGCCTCTTGAGCTGGATTATTGATGTGGAGAACGCTATCTTCCTTAACGGGCCAGAATCAAACGGAGGCCCAACTGATTTATTTTTTCTCCCTCTGTGAAAGCTTTTTATCTAAATGGCCACTGATCTGCAGCACAGTTGATCCTCAAAATAAGGTCAATGGTTTAATGAAACCAGTTACCTTTTCACTGGGCTCTATTGTTTGTTGATTTGCAGAAGCTGCCAATACGCAGAGGTTGAAAAAAAAAAACGAAAGAAAAACAGGCCATCGTAATTGTTTAAATACAGAAACAAAAAAGTGTACACATGTGGGATCACAGCTACATAACAAGGTGAGAGTGGATTTGATGAGGTGAGTGCATAGGCCTGGGGATCATCTGGCTGTTATCACCGCTGTCCACTGTTTAATCTTCTGCAGGCTTGCCAGCAACAGCAGTCCTGCTTTTGTGATGTCTGGTGTACTTGTTTTCCTACCTACATAATGGGGGAAAACATCTGGCAGTGTTTTTGTGAATATGGGGAAAGCCATTTTTTCCCCTTACCAGTACAACATTATCATTGAGGGTTATAATTAGGTTATAAGTTTAGGTTAATGGTCTGCATTATGTATTCAGTTGCAATGGCTACGGTAAGGGACTGTATATCAGAGGAATACAATGCTTTAGATAATTAACTTTGTGTCTTGTTCTCATTTACATGATATTAGTTGTCAATAGGTGTTTACAGTCAAGAACATACTTGCTTTTTAACGTTATGTCCATTGTTGTCATAATTGTTCACTTACTCTATATTATTAATCGTTGTCCCAACTGTCTTTTAAAGAACATTTGAGTCCTGTTATTAATGTCCAATGGAAAATGAAAAAAATGCAAAGAAACATTTTTCTCTGGCTTTTTCTTGGTGCAAACATTAAAGCGTTAACGTTAAGATTAACATTAAAGCATTAACATTAAGACAGTGAGAGACGTTACAATTTGGTTGATGTTATGATCAGGAGAAAAGAAGCAGCAGCTGTAGTTTGGCAGATGATACGTGAGGTCCCTGAGTTAGGGATGTTTGACATCTGGCCAACTTTTGTCCCTACATGCCTTATGACCTCCATATTGCTTTGACTCTGTGTAGAATCCAATGTTAGGATAGGATACAGTGGCGTGTGACACATTTTATTTTATCCAGAGGTTCACGTACAAACGTATTCACATTTTCAATGTTAGAATTGTAATAATAATGTAATAATCTTACCTTAGCTGTCTACTACATGTGAAACACTAATTACTCATTTGCACTTCAAACAGCCCTACTTTTAAAAAAGCTCTGAAATAACCCTTTAAATTGGACACCAGCTTTGCAATATCAGAGAAATTTAAAGCATGTTCAAAGCAACGTATTCAGCCAACAAGCATTCTTCACCTTACAAACCCCACCTTGAACAGACAGTATGAAAAGGGCTGAAAATGCTTGTTGCTGTCCGTATGAGCCATGAAATGCTGCATCAAGGCCTCATTTCAAGTTCAGCTGAGTTTTAATATTCCTGATTGGCTCTAAAGATGATGTACTTCTAAAGCCAACAGGAATATTTTTAGGTTTGCAGGTAGCTGCACAACATTATGACCAAGTGATGGTGTTGTATTCAAGATGCTTTACAGAAGAACCGAATAATGGAGGAAATGTGGGAGACCACACAGTCGACATAAATCCTCTGAGGAACGTGTTTCTTTGATACCATTTCATGGCAATTCTTCCAATAGTTGTTGTGATTTTACAATCAGCCTCTAGAGCTTTTCTGCTGGCATATTTGCATGACTCCATGGTTACACATTCCCCACTTAACAGAGTTGGCACTACTCAGACTCATAACAAACTCTAATGAAAGAAGCATGAAGACTCAGTTCATATTTGCATAAAATATTACCAAACAAATTAAAGATGCAAATTCTCTTTAATCTGCTATTAAAAGCGTCAGCAGTAAGAATATTTAAAGGCACTCATATTTCATTGTGGCACTCAAACAAAACATTGTGCGACCTCATTCATTAAGTGAGACCGTATCCATGGAAGTATGGATCTTCTCATGAATATGCAAGGCTTAGTCTACTGCATGAGTGCGTGCTACTTTATTTAAAAAAAAAAAATCTTTGTGATCAGTCATTGTAACATAGAAAATTAATTTATTCTTAAAAGGAACTTGGTTCCTTTTTACCACATCAGCGTTCTGACAAAGTTACGTTACCCTGGAGCTCAGAGGTGAGACCGCATTCAATCTAATTAGGTGTGATTAAGGTTTGTCCTTGAAAAATTTCAAAGTAAGTGCAGTAAAATTACACTGTGCCTGTAACTTTGGCACAAAACTGTTGTTATCGGAAAGTAATTACTCCGTTGATGCACTGTCTCTGTATCTTAATCTAATCAGACTCTGTAGAGGAATCCGCTCAAGAGGATAAATTGCATTTTTTTCATCTCTGTTACCTTCCCTATTAGCTCAATCTCTCACTGCACTTTATGTATGTAAATGTAAACATAGTGTTTATTAACCCGGCCATGTTAAATTCCCTCGCTGTCAAACATGTTTGAGGCAGCAGGTAATATAATAAAGACAACTAACTTGCCTAAGTTTTTCTTTTTTTTTTTCATTTAGCTTCTCTGTCTCTCTTTGGCTGTCACATTTCTTCTTACCTTATTACTGTCTGATGGGCGTTCAGGTGGGAGAGGGGCCAGGGATGTCCAGTAAAAGATCAGAGGCTCTGTTCTTTCTGTTTTATACATGTCCTCTCTGACTATTTTAGGATGAAAAATGGGCTCCCAGTTGAGCTTGATGTCAGTGTTGTTAGGCTGCTGGGCTGGGCCGTATCACATTCGAAGCAGGCTCATGCTAATCAAAATTTACTATTAATAATCGTCAATCTCCACCCCTCATTCCAAACCAGATTTCTTTTCTTATGCTCACCCTTTCTTGCCCCTCCCTTCATCTAATACTCCTCCCTTGCAGATTTCTCCACCTAATTTTTTCACTGCACCCACAGGACCTCGATATGTCCTCTAATCCCTTTCTCTCCATCTTCCCTTTGATTCACTGAGACTCTGTTCTCTTGAAGCTTTCATTTTCACTTTTAATTTTCATCCACTATTTCCTCCTATAAGGTATTTTGCATCATCACTGGCAATCTGCAAGACCTTACTATCTCTATTACCCTGTTTTCTGTCGCCCTAATTTAATCTAATGTTACAATTAACCACCTTTTTTAATCACTATAGATTTCTCCATTAAGGTACCCTGTCACAAATTGCATACAATGTCAGTTGTAGCAGATTTTACCTTCAAAATCTTTTGTGTGTCTTAGAAAAATCAATCCCTGATTACCTTGGAAAGGGCAAAAGTAGGCTTCTTGTTTCTGGTCAGCATCCACTGATTCATACAGCTGAATATACAGCTATGGTATCACGGGTAAACGTTAGCAATTGCAGCTCGATCTAACTGATTACACAGCGGCACCATTAGCACAGCAAACAACTTTAATGTTATGTATGATAATTGAAAAGAAATGATAAATCCTTAAATTCACAAAATCCAAAGAAATATCAGTTTAAATTCATTATAGCCGACATAAAATTAGATTACTTCCTGAAAATGCCCAAGTCATGTTAGACAACCTTAAACCCAAGAAAGAAATGTCATGAGCAGCTGATTGATGATTATTAACGGATCAATGGTTCCTTATGATTATATTCTTGTGTTTGAGTGTAATTAAAAGTAAATGGTCTTGACCCTTTGTAAATCTAGATCATTGTTCTTGCTATATCTTCGCTGTCGCTTTGGGGGAAGTCAAGCTTGACAGAACATCCAGTTTGAGGCTGCTTATCCATGACTAAACAAATGTTGTTTGAGGCATAGAATTAGTGAATGCTTCATCTCGGGGTCATTTAGTTGAATTAAAGGCGCTATAAGTGGCTACTGTATATACTGTAAATGCTGCATTTCAAACTTGCCCCCTTCTCCTTTTTGTTGCAGAGTTAAAGAATAAACAGAGAGGTTCAATGAAGTGAAAGACAGGCTGCAGCTTGTCACGGAATAAAGCAACAAATCAGGGAAGTAAAGCATCATTTGCTGACTGTTTCACAGCAGTTATGTGTGTATATATCTACTATGTGTGTGTGATATTGAACTGTTTACTGTGTTTTCTTATCCCTACACTTGTGTGTACACACCATCTGTCCAAAGGCTGCAGCTCAAAGAAGTTTAAAAAAGGGAAGTACCAGCAAAGGGTTAAGAAATACACAACCACACACTTGTGTTGGGCCTTAAGACAAAATCAAGAAGGATTATTATAATGAGATATAACAAGTGAAAAATGTTGGCAAATTTAAATCTATGCTAATCTTCATATTAAACATGATGTAATTATGCTCACTCCCACAAATTGTATAAAACTAATTAGATGAAGTTGACAAGTGAAGATGAGCTGGTTGCCACGTTAGCTTTTTAAAAGTAAACCACCCTCGAAATATTTTCAAGGAAAAAAACACAGAATGGTAATATTTAACTAAATAACTGTAGAAAATAAAGCTCTGCCACTGCCAGCTATACATCCAAATGTATCTGGCTTGCTGAGACCAGTGAACTTCTGCACATCAAAAGCTTCAAAACAGACCTTGGATCCATAATTTTCAATGCTTTTTCTCCATCTTTCTGCACATCTTTAGAATAGTTAACATGAGGATTTCTGTTGCTTTCATCATACAGCGCTGGGTTTTCAACTTATGAATTCGTGAATCAATGGTTATCTGTAACCTTTCATCTATACCTTCATTGTGTAGTTGATAAAAAAAAAAAAGAAAAAGTAAAAGATTTAGGTTGACTAATCATCTTGTGAATTTAAAGAACTTCAGCTTTAAAAAGACCCTGCCTGCCAGCCACCTAATTCAATGAAGGTCCGACCATGACTTTGCAGGGAAAGAGGCTGCAATGAGGCACCACTGCAGTTTATCAGCCCCTAACAATAAAACCCTGAGGGGGCTGGCAGGTTATACGTCTCCCTGGGACAGCACAGCACACCCCGCACAGGAATCCTCCTCGAGGCTCACTAATAGATGTGACGTGATTTTAGACCCCAGCAGACATCAGCTGTTTCCACCTCTGGTGTTACTGAAGAACCACTTGCATTAACCTTTGGGAAACACTGCCGACTCAAGACTCGGTGGCTATTATCTAAATACAAAGTCATAAACAGGTTTTATTACGAGAGATAGATGTATGTATTTGCGTCTCAAGCATGCGGTGTGCATGTGAAGGGTGTGTAATGCTGTAAGTGATGAAACAGAGATCTTTCTTTTTTGTATGACGGGGTCTTATAATCTCAGTTACCATCCGTCAAGGTAATGACAACGATAGTTATGAGACATCTATGACTTTTATGTTTAGACTAATCTTCAACTAAAGATTTATTATCTCTGTCACCTGATCATTGATTTGCTTTATAGAAGTTCTTGTTATTATTTGACCATAAATTTACTTTTATAACTGTTTTCAATAAACATTCAGGAAACTATTGATCATTTTTTCCTTTTTTCCATCTGGGATAAATAAAGTATATTTCTTTTCATTTCACCTGTCATTCAGTATCATTAGTATTGGCGTTCACCATATTTTAGTGCCCACTTTCCCTTCAGTCCAAATAGTTTTACTGACATACAGTATGTTGCCTCAAATGCTGAGGGACTTGTTATGAGTTAAGAAGCTACATGCAGAAATGTTTTTTTTAATCTCTTTGAGCAAGTGGTGCACGCTTTTATTTCTTCTCGTCTGGACTACTGCAACGCTCTTTATTCAGGTA
>JBBBVU010000022.1:2794827-2817951 GCA_037177055.1 Atherinosoma microstoma | reverse complement strand
ATCTATCTATCTATCTATCTATCTATCTATCTATCTATCTATCTGTCTGTCTGTCTGTCTGTCTGTCTGTCATTTTTTTTTTTGATAGCGCTCCCAGTGCCTGTTTTTATTCCCATTAGTGAATATTTTATTGTCAATTGGTCTATGTAATCATCTACTCTGCAGACAACCTTATCTAGGCTTGTAGAAAAGATCTCAGGGACATATCACTATGTTCACACAAACGTATCACTTTAAACTCAACTCATATAGCTTTTTATTGTAGCATTTACTTATTTCATAATCATATTTATAACTGCACATTTGAACAAAATGGGAAGCCTAAGTTTTTCAGATTGCAGGGAACTCCTGATAATCAGCTTAAACCTGGTAGACAGATGGAAATTACTTTCCTAAAATTCAGCCACAGTATCCACCAGCTCCACAAATCTTTCCTCTGTAGCTGGTAGCACCTGGATAGAACCTGTTAGTTACTGGATAGTACCTACCTGGTAGTGCCTGATAATATCTGCCTGCAGCTCCAAAGGTGCTTCGAAGTGACGTCTGTCTTGCCCTCTAGCAGCACCTGTCCTTCTCCCCCTCCTCAGATCACCTCATCACTTCTGCTTCTGTATTCTTATTGGTTCTAAAATGTTTAAAGAAGTGTGTGATCTTTACGCACATTACACTGTTTGTGCAGCTGAAATGTCTCCGCATATGACAGGGCTTCGGACTCATTGATCACTGATCAGTGAGTGAACAGCGCACTGCTGCAACGCGATACTGCGGCGCGCTGCGCTGTGCCTTATTTCGCATATGACAACGGCAGGCGGAAGAAAACGTAGTTCCTACCTATCCTGACAGTTTAGTTATTTTCTACTGTGTTCATGTAAATGATTATTTTCAATATGAAAAGGAGATTTATTTTTACAATCCGTTCTAGTTGGTATGGGAAGAATTAATATTTCAGTATAAATCTGCACATCACTTCTAATAAGTCTTGTCAGGAGGTAACCAGATAGCTCAGAAGCATTTAGCGGCAAAATACAGAGGTCCAGACCTCAGTGTCCTCAATGGTAGCTACGGCCTTGCTCACATCTAGTAATAAAAACGGGAATAGAAATTACTTCAAGCACAGTTGTGAATAGATGGTGGCCTTCAGTGTCTTCCAGACATAAACATGTTTTTATCTGAGTGGATCCAGTGGCCTCAGATGCAGTGATGACTGTACTACAGGTAACTACTTCAATATTGTGTTACAGTAATGTGTACTATCTTATTCTATGTTCATTTTAAAGATGCACTACAGAACTTCTCTGTATCTCTGTATTCTCAGTGATGCGCCCCCTATTGATGGTTAATTCGGCATCCATCTTGCATCTTACCTGTACTGTGAGCTCTCTCCAGGCAGTAAAAGACATTCTTATCTTAATCTGTCTCTTTCTTTTCTTCTCTTCCTCTGATAATTTCTTCTCATGTTTCTTTACTGAATCAGCTATGTTCAAAATGGCCAGTATGTTGGTATCCACTTGCCAGCTTAAAGCGAAACTCAGCTGCAACGTCGCGTTGTGAAAAAAAACTTGTGAAGTGCAGTTTCTCAGCCTTGGGACACTGCTTTGTCCATGAGGTTCTTTGTCCCCTTGGCAAAGTTGTCCCACTTGAAATGCACATGATAGATGTCACTAAGCCATCAAACAACATAAGAATGCAGAGTTTTAAGGTCAGAAAGTTACTTAGTGCATCTTTAAGGCATTACTTATCGCAAATGGTGCCCCAGCATCAAACAAAGTCTGTACAGCAGTTTTAAAGCTCAGTGGGTTTTCACTTTAAATACAGAGTTGTTTGTCCATTCAGAGATAATAAAAATGCCATCTATCTGGACCCATAGCAAGTAAATAAATGTCTCACTCTAAGTGAATAAAAACATAACAGTAATATCAGTAAAGTGAATAGATACCAATAGAAACACATTTTAATGATATATAAAAATTTTCTGTCATTGATTTTTCTTTTTTTTTTATATGCTGCACCTTTAATTGTCATACTTTGAATGTTAAACTTACATTCTTTCTATCGGCCAGAAGAGGGCAACTCCTCATCTCACAAAGGAGATCCAATTATGTATAAGTCAATAGAAAAATGATCCTGCGTTTCATTTATCTATCACCTCAGTTAACAACTTTCTAAGTCTGCATGAGTGAGTTATGCTCTTGACGGCTCATTTAAAGTTTTTTTTCAATACAGTAATATGTTGATTTAATACATTTTGATCCCATTCCAGTCAAATAGACGGCACATTATGGTTCATAGCATGGCTGCCATATAACAAGTTCCTGCAATGTGGGTATGTTTTGTCTGCATGCTGACAGTCAGATCCTCCTCTGTCCTACCACATGTGGTTTCAAGATAAGAAAAGGAACGAGCGAACTCCAACATCAAGGATTCAAAATTTGAATCAACAAACAGCTGAGTGGTTTCACATTTATGTCCATCTTTCATTTACACTGCTCAGATATGCTGATGCAAATCCCACCATGCACTGAGCAAGAGGAAGGGAAAAAATCTTCAGTGCATGCCTCAGTGTTTTGCCTCTGCATCTGAGGGGAAACTAAACCATCATTCTGCCTGTTATGCTGGAAAATCAATCTAAAGGGAAACCATCATGAAAAGCTTTAAAGCCCCAGTTCATATTTGCTTCACCAATACTACTCCTGTAAGTGACATAACCTTGGCCTGGACAGTAACATCTCTGTTTTTAAGTTTTCTCTGTGATGGGTGTCACCCATTTGTTAGACTGAGCCCCCTCTCTCTCTGTATCTTTAATGTGACGCATCTTCTTTTTCACTTGTTTTATTCTTGAGCATTGTGAGATGGAAGAGCTTGCAGGCTGAAACACGTACTCACAAAAGTCCAAAATCCATCCAGTCACACTATCAGGCACAGGCATGCCTGTCCTCTCACAGAGCAGGTAGTGGACACATGCACGCAATGAATGCGGTCAACATATAGCTAATAGACACATATATTGCAAGTATGAGTGACGCAGATCACAAGAGTTGCATTGCTTGATGATCAAATTCAGGATGTGGTCACTTCTGTAATGCACATTCTACTGCGCATGCACGTTATCTTTCTTTGGAAAATTATATCTGGTTGAAAATAAAGTGTAACTTTGACCTTCATTTATGTCTTTTTCACCTCCTTTATTAAGGTTTCTAAACAGTTGCTGGTGAATGAAAACGCCACTTGAAGGCTTGATTAGTTGACTGTTGTGTCTTCAGTGTGTGGATGTGGGATGTTGGGGGAGTTTCGTCTCCCCGACTGAAAATACTGCAGTCTTTGTCATGCCTGGCTGGTTCACAGCAGTGTGATGTAAGGGCCTATTTTTTACTTCTTCTTTTTTTTTCATGTCTGCTTTAAAATGATGTAGTCCAGTTTAGCGTGGGTTTGTTTAAAGAAAACATTAAATTCAATGAGGTACATGCTGATTGTGTCACAGGGTTTTTATGTATATTAGCTGCTGTGGCTCTTGGGGCAATGAGGCACAAATGTGGTTTGAGCCCTGAGTAAATGGGGTCAGAGAGTCATAAGTTGTTGTTTTTTTCCCCCTCATACACATACAGACACACACCCCTCAAGGCCTTGGATCTACACAATCATATACGAAACAAATTTAAATAGAGCATTTTTCAATAGCGCAAATGAAAACTTTCGTAACCATTTGGTGTTTGTTCTCTGTTCCACTTTGTTTCCTATAATGTTGAGGGATTAAACACAAAGAGGAACTGGGGCAAAGCGTTTATACTGTCCACCCTTCCATCCAGTGGACAAAGTGAGAGATCCTCGGGGGTTAGTTGCAGTAGACCCCTATTTAATGATTTTAATGAGGGTTGATAGATTCTGAGATCTGACTCACTGCATTATGCCTGTGAGCAGCACAGGACAACGTTGCTTTGCTGAGAAAAATGGCTTACTTAATGAGCGCCATGGTGGATTTATCACAGTTTTCATCTTTGGGTGCAATCAACCAGCTTTTTCTGATTTGAATCCTAGTTTGTTTCCTCAGAAAGTCAAGTCACACCGAATCCTGATGTGGATTAAAGAAGCAAACACTGGTCCACCTAAAAACGCTGGACTCAGGTCGCTTCAAGTGAACCACATACGGGAAATGTATTACAACGCATGGCATTGTGGGTACAATGAAGGTCATTGTTGGTAAACACAACCAAAACATACACAAGTGTAGAACAACATTTGGGAGAAAAGGGTTAGACACGGAAGAACACAGTAAAAGTTCTGATAGAAATATGATAAACCCAAAATATCTAGGATTTGATGTAGCTCCACGTTTTCCTTTAATGTGGTTGAAAAATAAGTTGCCCAGCAACAGATGAGTGAGTTTTCTTGTTTGTTTTGTCCTCTTCTTCAATAATTTTTGGTGCAGCGCCACCTCTGGCGAGGAGGAAAATAAATAATTCAAAAGGTCCGGGTTTGTTCGACAAAGTGCCGTGTAAAAGCAAACTCAGATCAGAAGAATGTTGCAACCCCCTGATTGGATCGAGTCCCTAGTTGTACCGAGGGTTCAAAACATTCTCTCATAGCAGACTATTAGGTGTAAATGGACGATTTGCTACAAAGAAATTTGTCTTTTAACGAAATTTGCTTCCAAATAAGTTGGAAGCGTGTTAAATTGAAGATGGTATAAAAACAAACCAAGGAGGATTACACTGATGGTGAAACACAATGTGAAAAACAGGCCTCCTATCAAAGTAACAAGGGTATGTTGTGATCAAAATAGCCAGTGTGTTGATATCCAGTTGCTAGCGTGTGACATCTCGCTCCTTTACCGTAGCGAGATGCTATTGTAAGGTAATGCCCCGGGATGGGGAAAAAAGTTATGAAGTGCAGTTTTCTCAGCCATGGGACGCTGCTGGACAACGACAGCTCCAGGAATGTACATAATAAATGCCACTGGGCCTTCAAAACGAGTAAGAACCACAAGGGTTTAAGTTATGTTGTGCAACTAAAAATCTTTTTGGTCATTTTGTTTTTACTAACAAAATATAAATGAAATAGGAAGTAAGTATAAATCTCCCTTTTCACTTTCCCCAGTCATGTCAAAAACAGTTAAAAGAGTCAGTTCCTTCATGTTTCCATATAGAGTTGTAAGCCAATGGAAACAGATGCGCAATTTTGCAGCTTTGAAGGATTTACTGTTCTTTTAAATTCAGAGAGGGGTCAGGTCATACTGAGGAAAAGTAAAGTACTGATGACTTCTGCTAAGCTTTTCTTATTGTCTTTTAGCAATAATCATATTAGATGACACAATAAATTGTCTTAAAAGATGAAAAAAAAACTCCATTATTCTTTTTTTATTGGAGAAAACAATGCTTTGAAAACACCTTTGATGTCTGTCCAACTATCCATCTTTTTTGGCAACGTATCCCTCTTGTCTTTATTTTCCTTTTGTCTTTGCATTTTTCCTTCTTGTCATTCCTCATTCATGCATCTTTCATTTATTTCCAATTTCCTTCTGCCCCCCTAGTGTGTCCCTGTTACTTCCTCTCTTTGTTCTCTCATCTTTTTTGTGCGCTGAGCAGCTTTACTTTGCTTCTTTAGCGGGACATATTCACTCCCATCTCCCACTCTCCTCTGGCCTACAGCATTATAGGCAACCCAAATAAAGAAAGGAAAACATCATTTGTATTCTGGACCACGGCTGTGATGTGAGTGGAAAGAGGAGGGGAAGTGGGGGCAGGGAGGAGGGGAGGGGGTTGTTAAAGTCACAGTTTAAAGACTGGTTAAATTCATTGGACATAAAGGAGAGAATTAAGGGGCATTCATCCACATAGGCAACAGACTTGTTTCTGCTCAAGGAGGGAATTTGACCTTCAGCCGCATGAAGAGCATGCATATGCTTGAAAGTACCGCCGTGCAGAATCATCCATTTGAAATCATCATAATTACTCTTTTCTGTCATTAATTACAATTAAGAATGAATCCTCTGTCTTGCATGTTGAGAATTATTCATCCATCTCAATTTGTGTGTCCCATTTTGATTTTTCAGTGTTTTTTTTTTGTGTTTTCTTTACACTGACACATGACTTTTCTGCATTGCGCTTAAGTTTGCTAGTGGTTTTTAATTCTAAATATAGACTTGGTGTGTCCTCGCAGCTGGATAATGATGTGGTTACCCGAACGGGAGAGTCGTCAGGATCCATTCATGGAATCCCAAGTGAAGATCAATACTCTGTTTTAGACCACTGATGGCATGGTGTGTGAAGATGCTTTTGAATTTGTATTTGGACGAGTACGCAGTGCTCATCCACACCCATGGGTATGCACAGAGACGTCAATCTGTGCCAGTATGTGGATGTTGCATTGCATCTTTACCCCTTGCAGTGGTGCCTGGTCAGCAGATATCACCCTCTTGTCACTCACAGCATCTCCTACAGCAGGAAAGAAAATGGGGAGGGGTTCCATTGACCTTGTAGCAAAACGCATCAAACAGTTGAAGCGGCACTTGCTCAACCTCAACAGCTCGCGAACAAAAGCACACACTCTGATAGAAGAATCTCTGCTGCTTGCAGCCTCTCGTGTTCATTGTGAAGCCCCATCAACACTCATGTGATTAAAACTCACCTCCGGCCAGTTCAAAGGGGCCAAGCTTCTCACAAAACTGGAAGAAGTCAGCAGGACATACAATATGCAAGAAAAGAGATGAGAATGCAATATGCACGTTCATATAAAGAATAAAAAGTGCTGTCATTCATAAAGCCACAAAAGACAGAGACAGTGTAACAGAGTTCTTGCCACAGGGTGGGAAATTAATAAAGCATGCATAGACTGAGCACTGCAGAGCCCTGCACTTCAATATATGTACTAACATGTAGCATTGTAAAGGGCATTATACAAGTATATAATGCTGTTGAGACATTTATTGAAGAGCACATAAATGTACCCTTTAAAGGTTTTTTTTTTTTTTTAGATATAGGGCCATGTGAAGTGCTTATGAGTAATCAGTGACCTGCATAAAACAGAGTTCAAAGTACTCTCAGTTTGCAGAATCAAGAAAGATTTCCCCACCATGGAGCCAAGGTAACCTCTGCTCAGATCAGGGACATCGGAACAACACATATTTTCTGAAACAACTGAATAATTTCCCAATTCATATCAGTTCAAGGAAAGATTGTAACACCTAATAGTCAGTTAAACTTGGTATGATTGGGGTTGCAACAGCCGGTCCAAGTTTGCTTTCACATTGCACTTCCTCAAACGAACCAAACCTTTTGAATATCATTTTCTTCTTCATCAGTGGTGGTGCTGCATCAAGAACCATTGAAAGAGATGACAAGGCAAATATTCAACAAGAAAACTTGCTCATCTGTTGGTAATTGCAGAGCAGCTTTCGTTTCTGCCACATAAATTGTGGTACGCTTCCTGCATTTGGTTCACTTAAAGCGAGTCGAAAACCTACGTTTTTAGGCAAAACATCCATTCTGCCGGCTCTGCCCCCTGGTTTAGAGTTTCAGAGAATGAATGCAGCTGGTTGTGTCCCTGAGAGGACGTACAAAGTTTCTGGACTCACAGTTCACAAACTAGCCTTTTGGGACCACCAAAGGGCCTACTCAAGGATTCTCAAAGAGGCGCAATCAGTTTTATTCAAACATCATCCAATAAAGCCCTGGAAGTTCCAAGAAGCTTTTCTCCACCCTAAACTATCTTCTCAAACTCCAGACTTCTTCACATACAGTTATAAAAGAACAGCACTGAGATAACTTCAAGGACTTTTTCAAAACATAAATCGCCAACATTCGTTCCACCTTCTCTGGTTCTTCCACCATGCCCACTCCAACAGCTGACCCACAGGCTGCTGTGCTTATTCCCATAAGTGTCACATCAGGAATGATCTTCCTCCATTGTTCGGAGGATGAAATCCTCCACCTCTGACCTCAACCCCTTTCCCACAGCTCTGGTAAAAGTGCACATCCTCACCATCAGCCCCCTGATCACCACAGTAATAAACCACTCACTTTATACTGATCATGTTGCACCCACGTTAAAAACTGCCATGATAAATCCACTTCTCAAAAAACTCTCCCTTTACTCTGAAGTCCCTGCAAACTTTAGGCCTATATCCAACCCTCCATTCCTTTCCAAGGTCCTGGAAAAAGTAGTCGCTGCCGACCCTCCACACCACCTCAAGCACAACAATCTGTTTGAAAACTTCTAATCTGGTTTCCATTCTGCCCACAGCACAAAAACAGCTCTAATCACAATCACTAATGGCCTGTTAATGGCAGCCGATTCAGGATCACCTTCCCTCCTCATCCTCCTTGACCCGTCTGCAGCATTGGACACCATTGACCACCACATCCTCAATAGGTTACAACACACCATTGGACTCAGTAAGAATGACTTAATCTGGCTTAGATCCTACCTCTCTGACAGAACAGAATATGTCTCCATGGGTGGCCCAAGGTCCAGGACTCATATTGTCACCTGTTGGGTTCCTCAGGGATTGGTCCTGCTCCCCTTTGGTCAGTTGTTTTGGAATTTCATTCCACTGGTACGCTGATCACACATAACTCCACATGAAAACTGATACACACCCTTTACCATAATTTTTTTCACCATCATACTCACTGCCTGTCTGGAGGAAATAAAGGTGTGGATAGATCGATAGCTCCAAAACCAAAGCAGTTTTAGTCGGCACTCCTCATTAAATCCGAACATCTTCCATAACCAGCATTTCCTCCTCTGGCCAGGATATTCTTCTCTCATAAGTGGTCACCAACCTGACTGTTAGACTTGACCCTCATCTCATCTTTGAGGTCCACACCAAACATATCTGCAAAATTTCCTTTTGCCACTTCAGAAACATTTCCAAACTCCGTCCCACTCTCTCCCTCCCTGACTGATGATGAGATTGTCTTCTTCATCTACACTATTGCAATGCACTTCTCATCGGGATCACCAACCAAAAGCTGTAGTACATCCAAAACAGTGCTGCAAGGATCCTGATGAGAATGAGGAAATATGAGCACATTACCCCCATCCTCCACTCACAGGCTGCCCGTCTCTACTCGGATTGAACACAAGTTTTCCCTCACCTTCCAATGCATCTATGGCAATGCCCCCTAGTATCTAACAGAACTTCTCAGTCCTTATACCACAGCACACTCTCCTCAAACACCCACCATGTCCTGCCCTCCAGGATTAAGACCCACACAATGTGGGACTGGGCTATCCTCTCCACCGCTCCTGACTGTTAAGACTTCAGAAATTTTTAAGAAAAAGACTCAAAACCTTCATTTTTAAGAGACATTTTTATTTTTAAATTGCTTTTATTGGCTGTGATTTTATTTCTTTTATATAATCTTTTATTGTGATGAGTGCTGCAGCACTTGGAGATTGTCCTACAATATAAAGTGCTTTATCAATAAAATGCAATTTTTATTATTATAATTATTATTATTATTATTCAACTACGGAAAGAGGAAGAAAAAATTACTAAAAAGGTGTTATATAAATGTGGACATTTCTAATCAGAACCATCTTTTGTTGTGTACATTGGAGAAAAAAAAATGCTAGTTATCTGCAGATTTCAATCATTCTGAATTATCTTGAAATTTAACCAAAGATTAAGATTTTTAAACACAGTGGGTTCATTTTTACAAAGAGTTGACATGATGTGCACCATAAAACTGTAGTTTTTTTTTTTAGAAGTCTACCATGTGGGTGTCTTTGTTCTCATGTATTTATTGAGGGAAGTGAATGTATTACCAGAATGGAGTAAAATGTGTTTAGACAAATGTTATAAAATTTGTTATAACTGGTCAAAAAGTCTCTAGATGAGCCCATCTTCCAATATAACAGTTATTCAGATGTTGTAAACTGTGTTCAGCATCTCAGAGTTTTAACAGATTCCATGCAGGTGTTACAATATTGTCCCCTCTCATTACTCATAGTAATAGTTACCGATTACTTACCAGGGTTGTTGTTATGATCAATTAACGGTTGCACAATTGCATGCACTAGGTTGATCTTGATTCATTGTTGAAGCTATATATAACAGAATCTCAGGAGGGAGGTAGAATGTGTGCAGGAATATCATAAAAGAGAAAAAATAACAGTTTTGTGCATCTCTGTGGTAGAAAAGTGTTTCCTAACAGCTGGGTTCTGGGATATCCGGAAGTATAAAACTATCAACAGGAATAAAGACACAATAGTCATCTGATACGCATACACATGCTATTAATGAAATGCTGCCAGACAAGTTATGAGTCATTACCAGGTCTAAAATGTGGTTTCAGAGTAAAATCTATGCACTTTAGGAGATTAAAAGATTTTCTAAAGATTAGATTATTAGTTCACAAACAGTGACAGACCATTCAAAGAACTCAGAGGCAATAAAGACTGCATGGCTTGTCCCATAAGAGGCTGTTAATGCATCGCCTTTTGTCAACGAGGATATTCATACGTCAAATGAGGTCATGCCATGCTGAAAGTGGCATGAACCACAAACTGAGCATCCCACTAAGAGGAAGAAAAATAAAGAGAGACAAAAAAAACAAACAAACACGATTATTTCAGATTCTCTTTGCTGCAGCAGAAGCTAATAGACTAAGAACATAACGGTAAAAGACTCAAGTTGTTCTATTTAAAAGAATTAAAAGAAGTAACTTTTAATGATGGACCACTGGAACGTTCAGATGTGGGCTTGGCCTGCATGTTATGTTCTGTAAGCTCTTTTTCTCTAATATTAACTAAACTCACCAAAAAGTGTAAAGTGATTCAATCTACTCAATTTTTAAAGTGACTCAACAAAACAAGAATGTAGAGCATTACCAACACCAGCTGGAGTAGAGTGGAAGTGAGCAATCTAACCACACATTCACTGCTGTTAATGACGCAATTTGTTTTTCTCTGATAGCCTTAAAATGAGATTGCATTAGCACTTTATTGTGGCATCAACTTCCCTCGGCCCTGAGTTAAAAGGCTCATCTAGGGTGAAACTTGGTTATATTTACATATAAAAGGACAACCAGAACTGTAAAACTACTACGGCATATGTTAGAAGAGTTTTATAAAGCCCTTTCTGGATCTTTACGGAGATGAAAAGAAATTTTACGTAGTGATACAACTTGAATGGAAAATCAAATATTTAAAGAGGAGTAAACCCTCTGCAGATTCTCATGTTCTCTTCATGAGGCTAGAAACGTAAGGTTATACTAGCTTTATAGCAAACCATAATGTCCTGTACTCTCTGAGACTGTGTGGGTCATTTTTGCTCTAGATTTTGAGACGGGGAGAAAAATTCTTAAAGAGATCATATAATTTGAGCTGTTTTGTTTTTCCTTTAAACTAGCCCTCCTGAGAGGTCATTAGAGTGCAGTTTCAGGTATGTAATCGCAGCTTGTTAAGCTAGTGGTGGACACTTAGGGTGGTTTAGACAAGGCAAGTTTTATTTGCATAGCAAATGTCATGTAAAAGAGAATTCAAGGTGATTTACATAAAACATTAGTAGCATTACAACAGGGTGCAGAAGGAGCATTAAGAAGTATTAAAAACAAACTTTTAAAATAAATTAAATAAAACAGAGGGGAAAAAAAGAACCCCTCATAGAAGACAGGATAAAATGCAAGAAATAAAAGTTCATTATCAGTTGTTTAAAAAAAAGCGGCAAGTAGAAAAGTTTTTAACTCATAACTGATTTTAAAAACTGAACGCTGCCTCTCCATGTTTAGATCTGACTCTGGGAATAGAAAGTAGACTTGACCCTGATGACCTGAGGGATCTGGTTGGTTCATAACAAATCCGAAGTTCCTGAATGTATTTTGGCCCTAAAGCATTCAGTGCTTTATAAAGTAGCAGCAGGATTTTGAAGTCGATTCTTTGACAAACAAGAAGCCAGAATAAAGATCTGAGGACTGGTGTTATATGATCCACTTTCCTGGTCTTAGTGAGGACTCGAGCAGCAGCATTCTGGAGTAACTGCAGCCGTCTGCAGTTTAGGTCCAAATTAACAGAGAGGATTTTGTGTCTATGTTGGAGCTGCTGATTCCTCTCAAGTGCGTCTCATGTGAAGTACCTCAAGGTTCTATTCATGGGCCTCTTCTTGTTACTTCCTCTTGGCTTAATTCTCTGAAGGTTTGGCATTACATTCCAGTTTTATGCTGACAATAAACAGATTTATGTGCCACTGAAGCGGGTGAAAGCTTATTCTACAAACCAACTACTTGTGTGCATTGTGGAATTTGAGGCATGGATGTACTGTATATGAACTTTTTGCACCTTAAATATAAAAAGACTGAGGCTCTGTTGTTTGGGCCTAGTGATACCTCTAAAGTTTTTTTGTTTTTGCGTTAAACTTTAAACTTTTTCATTGTGATTGAGGCAAATCCCAAAGGGGGGGAAATAGTGTTTTACACATATCTGAGATTTCACAGAGTCCCACAGGAATTAATGTACTTCCATCTGACTAGCATTTTAATTTATCTGTGTTGAAACCAGCTGTCTTTATGTGTACTAGTCCAGATTTAGTTTTGAGTCCTTGAAATAAGGCTTCATTTCAGGTCTTACTAGTAACAAAGAGAATGAAAAAAATAAACCTTCCCCTAGGTACCAATTTGAGGAAACACAGTATGTCTACACCACCACCAGTCCATTCTCAGTAAATGTACAAATATAATAAAAGCTTATTCCTACATTTGGTCAGTTTTAGGTCAGATCTGGTGCCCTCTTTTTTATATTACATACCAACCAGGTTCTGGCTTGAATAAATCAAGGTTAGCATTAAATTTTCAAGCCCACTCTCTGCCGAGAAAGTCTGGAATCCAGCTGCAGAGCAATGCAGAGACGGTGGTAGGGAAGAGACAGGATGGATGAGGGGATAATGGTTGTGGATTAAATTAAATGTACAGTCAGGGAATAGAAAACGAAGGTCATGTGAAAGGGGAGAACAGTCAGAGGATGAAGTGATGACAGGAAAGAAAACTTCCCCATCATCGGCATCCTTGCTTTGTTCCTGGGGGACAGGATGCTCCCTGAAATATGACATATAAAGTAGGACTGATTAATATTGCTCACAATGAAAGCTGCCTCGCAAGGCTGCAGCTACGGCCTTGTCATTCACAACATGGATTTATAATACACTTTCAACTGACCGTCCTTTGCTCCACATTGGAGCATGTCTGAGGTGGTTTGAGATACAGCATTTGCTCTGCAGACTGGTGGGGTGCTTGGATTTTATGGCAGCTTTTCTTCTCCCACATGTTCCCCTTAGTTCTACTGCAAGCTTCCCTCCATTTGAATATTCCCTCTTTTAAGAATAATAAATGTGACACAAACAGAAAAATTTAGGTATTAGTATGCTTTAAGCATTTGATTTCAGCACAAGGATAGCAAAGATTTTTTTGTCCCTATTTTATTAACATAGAATGGAAGCACCATGGAAAACTGTTCAAGACTTATTCCTCAAAATGTAAGCTTGTGCTTGTGGCATTGAAAAACATATTCTTGAATCCTGAAAATGTCATACCTTTCCTTAATATCTTTTTAATCCATTATGACTGGACACCACATATTTGTGTATCTCCTGTTCAGATCTGAAGCAACATTTGCATGCTTGTAACATATTTATAATTTTCAAGGTACTTGTACAATTATTTTACATCTATATTCATGAGCATAAAGTAAAAAAGAAAAAAGAAAAAGTCAGTCATTTCCAATAAAGGCAATCAATTAGCTTTAGTTTCATATTAATAGATGCCATAGAAGCTGACAAAAGGTATTAAGGGTCCATTTATTCCTATAACAAAACTATCAGGTTTTAGGAGGCTGTTTTGAAGCAATGAACCTGCTAAATATAGCTTATTTTCATTCCTTTTGTAGCATCAAAGCATGTTAGCTATACATAGTGGCACTGCTTTTAAAGATGGTATATTAAAGAGGGACATACAGCATTCCTCCAGGTCTGAAAAATGAAGCCAGTGACTCAAACCTGCATTATTTGTAATGGCCAGTAGAGGGCATCTTATGTGTTTAAAAAAAACACAAGATTTGATAGAAGTCTATATGGAAATGATCCGGCATTTCACTTTATTTATTACCAGAGTAAAAACTTTCCTTCTGCACTAGTTATCTCATGTTTTCTATGTTGGAGTTATGAATTATTGCTCAATTTAGAGTAAAACAAACAATGAAGCAAAGTGTACTTGATGTTGTGGTTAAAATCTCTATCATTTGACTGTCCATGTAACTGCAGATTGCCAGTCAAACTCACACACTTTCGGTTTTCTGATTTCCGCTAACCAAGACGGCTATTGGTCAAAATGCCAATTTTAGTTTTTGAAACAATAGTCGACAAATTGTGTTGATATAGTTGATACATCCATTTTCATATAGAGTATATGATTGTTTCTCTTTGGGGGGGAATAATAATATTAACAGAATATGTTAAGGTACATTGCTTATAAGCTGGGGAAAGAGTCTTTTTTACTTGATGGAAGAAAAGGAAAAAGGTTTAAACGTTTGTTTCTGTAATAGTTTGATTTTAGTGAAAATGAAGCTTTTCGTGAAGATGTGGATTATGAGCATCTGTGTTAGCTCTGGTGTGACCTCATAAAATGTCTGTAAATCCACGGCACTTTTAAATTATTCACTCTTAGTAATAAACAATTGGCTGAAGGTATCGGTCATTAAAAATGAATGGAAGAGTAGCATTTGTATAATTTTTGTACATTTGTTGATTGACCAAATGTTTAAACTTTGGACACTATTCACAGCTCAAGAAACTTTGTATATCTATATATACCAAGATTTAGCTCCCTAAAGATGGAGGCTTTAAGTAGCTTTGACTAAATAGGCCACATCATCATCCAATTAATTTTCTCTTTCTGGAAAAAAGAAAAAGAAAAAAGACCAAGCTAAAATAACAGGAGACCTCTCTATCCATTTTTCTCACACTCTGTCCCACCTGACCATGGGTTTGTTAATGATCTCATTTAAGGGGTCATGGGTTTCCTAATTAGAAATGGGCGGACTCTTGTTGCTCTGGACTGACCTCTGTGACAGTCTAAAGTTAGCATCAACTTTTTGTCCTTGCTAAAAATACTCAAAGTTCTGTCACCTGCTGTGCTTGCAAACACACCCATCTCTTTAAATTGCTCAAATAACCTTTGAACCTTTCTTGAGGAGGAGGCACTTTCCATTTAGAACATTTCGTACAATTGTGAGCAAATGCATCCAAGTATATGGGTTCATGTAGATACACCTAATGCACAAAACGTACTGACAAAGGATAACAAGGTGGAAGCTGCATGGATAAAACAGAGGAAAAACAACCTTTTAATTAAATCTATTTGTTGTGTGTTGCAAGGCAGCTTAACACCTGAGGTCCTTTTATTCGTTTTAGCACCGTGCAACACCTTCGACATAACCTAACAAAGTCCAGCTGAGCTCTACCTGCAACTATGCTGCAGTCCCATCACTTCTACAAATATTAGTCAAACCACAACATCTGACGCTTCAGTAAATTCTTTTCACTTCACGCTCATGACTCCTTATTAGTGGCTCTGTTCCAACGTCGATACCAGCAATAAACACACAAACAATATCATACAGTATATACACACACTGGCGCCAACACATGATGTTACACGGATGTCTGCAGACACATACACACAAGAGCGAGCCCTGAACAGGCAGTGCAGGCACGTTTTACACTGATCAACCTGTGCATTAGCGAGACCATCAAGCTCCATCCAGATGCTGGCCGCATAGCACAACATCTGTCCTTGACCTTGGCAACATCAACTAACTAGTGAGGACTCTTGGGAGCCCGTTTACCTATTGCAGCCTTATGTCAGGGCCCATTATGATAACAGGGGCATTTATTAATGTGTGTGTTTGCCAGGTAGTTGTGATTAGGTGGTTGGGGGGGAAAGGAGCAGCAAATGTCATCTGTAACCTGCTCTGCATCAGTGCAACCATTTTCAGGCATGTTTATCCCCATCGCATCAGTTTGTAGCATCTGTGCAAAGTCACAATTTTTGTGTTGACTGTGAATGCTTGTTGCATATTAAATGAAAGACTTCCAACCCTTCCTCCAGGTTTGATAAAAATCGGTGCTTAATTAATACAGTTAAAATCAAGGGCTCTGAACAGGGGGTTAATTGCGCTTTTCCTGAAATCAGCTCAAACGCAAATGTTCTCAGAACGACCTTAGTTCTGCGGCAAGGAATGATGGTGTTTTAATTATCCCGACAACCTATTAAGTTGCAGAGGCACCGTGGCGATGACGTGGCCATATGCTCTGCAATCTTAGCTCACCCTGAAATTATACATGAGCTCGCAAGAATGTGAAGAGAGAATAAGATAGTTAAACATTTGGGACATTAGGAAAAGTGTGAATTGGAAGACAGGCTAATAGATGATAATCAGGCTGGATCCTGAAAAACAGAGGTAAACAGAAAGAGAACCAAAGTGAAATTATTAAGCACTGCTCTTATGTTTGACCATATATAATAAGCATTATGTTTCCCTCTAACTGTTCTAAACTCCCATATCATTCCCCATCCAGTCCTCCCACCAGCAATCTTCCGTTGTGTTTGTACACATTCTCAATCATATCTTCATACTCGCACCACTACACTGTATAGCAAGGGGAGGAAAACAGAGTACCAGAGGGCAATTTGCAATGTAGGACGAAGGATAGCCTCCCCCAACAATACGCAAGAATGCACACAAACTTACTGTATGCACTCAAGAGTGCCGATGTGCAGCCATCAATCCAACCATTGGCGACGTACTTTTCACTTGGTGTCGTTGCACTTCCTGAATGCAGGTCTACTTAAAGATGTCAAGGATAGAAAACAGGCATTTTGGTGGCAGTTTGTTGCATCTTTTTCTGCCACTGAATGACATCGATATTATATCAGTCTGTCTTTGAGTCCAGTACTTTGATCTTGACTGTAAAATATCATTAGGGTTAGCCATTACCCTTGTGTAATACCACCTTGAAGCTCAAGATGAAAAAAAGTCAATGTACCATCCAGTCTGCCACCAGCGCAAAACTACAGAGAAGAAATAGTGCTTCACAAAAGTATTTCTCTTTCCTGCAGTGATTCCACTTCATTGTCAATACTGTTGAAGGATAGGTAGTCAATGAAAAAGACAGGCAATGCAACCAAGGCTAAAGGTCTCAATGGCCTGGAGATAATTGGCTCTTGCACTGCAGTCTTTCTGACCTTGCACATCTCTAGAGACATGCATTCCCTAGGTTATCCAAATCAGGTAATTGAATCCCTTTGGTCCCCTTTAGCAAATGGGGATGTTGTAGCTTTTCATCATGCAGATCAGTTGCTGGATGATTTATATGATGCACAAAAAGTAGCACATCAGTACTACCACATTTTCCATAAACTGCTTTAACTGGTTGATGGACTGACTTGACATTGCTTAAACAATGTCATGGTCTCAAAAGGAAAAGACTAGCTCCCAATGTGTACCCACAAATAATTCAGTATCACAAGCAGGAAGACTGATTTTTTCCTTTGTCAGTATTCCAAGTATGTTAGCTTATGGTCATTCCAAACAGTCATTCCCACTGGCCTCAGCAGTGCTTTGTTCTAATTACCAAGATATTTCCCTTCAAGCTAAACTAAATTGGTAAACAGTGTTAATACTAGAGTCGCTGCTAAAAATGATCATCATAAACAGTAAATGGACTACATTTGAATAGTGTTTTTTCCACCCTGTTGTCTACTGAAGGACTTTTCCTAACAAGCAGCATTCACCCATTGGAACACACATCGATACAGTGCTTCTTAGTCACTGACCTATGAAGAGCTTTTCTCTATCGTTCCCTCACACAATGACAAATGCACCAGTGGCAACATCAGGTTCATTGATAAAGAAGTCACGAATCAGATCGAGTTGATGTTTTATGCTACAATTAACATGAAGATAATGTTCCCAATTCAGTTCAGTAGTACTGACATCTATCATTCTGCTCAGATATTAAACCTACTACAAGAATACAAGAGTGGATAATGTGTTGCATAGAAATGTGACAAACAGTGAGAAAAAAGTGTACAATCACTCAAATCACAGCCCTCAAACTAACATTTAGCTGCACTAAGGCTCCTGCAATTAATCACATCCTGTCAAAAAATACATACACACACACACACACGAGTGTTAATGTACTTTCCCATGCTGTGCACCTGTCCCGCTCCCATGGACACAGGAAAGAAATTTTCTACCGTTCTTCTCACTGGTTGTCCACCACTTGAAACGCCAACATTGGCACCACATCTCCACACTTTCTTTGTCTCACACTAATTTCATACATGCATTGCTGAGAATACAGATGTACACATGAAGATTTCCTCAACCCTAGCATCTCCGTGGGCTAGTGGGTGCAAATGGATTTGCAAACTGGACCAAGGCAGGAATCTGGTCTTTGATCTTAGAAATACAGATCTCATAAAGTTTACATGCTTGTTTGCATATCATGAAGGAAAAATAATCTGATATGTGGTCACTAGAGATGGATTTTCAGACTCCTTCTAATACCAGATGTGAACGTACTTAGAGCTGAACACTTGATCAGATCCAGCCCAGATGCATATTAATGCCTGCTATAAGCAAGGTATTTGCCCTCTTTGTCCCTTCTCACACAGAGGCATATATATAAGCTCTCTTTCTCTGTCCTTTGAACTCAGATTTTCTCACACACCTTATGTGAAGTGTCTTTTCACAGGAACATTATTTCACACTTGGCAGATCTCACCCCTGTTAAATTGCTGGATTTCCATGAAATCGGGAGATGTTCCACCATGTATCAAGGTTGACTTTTATGGGGTGGGGGTGTGGGCGGGCATGGGTGTAGTGATGGAAAGTTTATGGAGAATATAAAATGCAGGAAGATAAAAGGCGGTTACGGTAAGTCTATGTATTTCAAAAATATTAGTTTACTGAGGAACCAGAAAGAGGAGACTCAAGCAGATCGCAACAGGAAAGTTGTGTCTTATATGTTTCTCTAAGTATCAGTGAAAACAATCCATTCACCTGATAGTGATATTTGGTAAACTGGAGCTCTCTGGTTTGGTTTTGAACTTGGAAACACCCAAAATGTCACTTTTGGACAGGTAGGGTTTCCCTAACTGGTAATGTAACAGTTGTGGGACATATGACTATAACAATGTGAGAAATGTAAGCAAAGCTTTTTTCCAACTATATGTTGCTTGTTATAATGCTTAAGAACCTTTACCAAGTACTTTTCATATCTAACAGTACTGTGCTATGATTGTTGAGGGATGGAAATAAAACTGAAGACAAAAAAAAGGAAGTGAAACATGCCAGTGTCAAGTTAGGACTCAAAAATTAACCACATGCTTGAGAGTTGGGTGTCTCTCCACTTCCTCCCTCTGACTTTCTTAACTTTGTTCACGTTAACTGTTGATAAGTCATAACTGCACAATGATGTTTTTCTGTTCATGGTGCATCGGATGCATCACTTACTACGACAGCAGGATGACTAATAATATAAAAGGGAACTATTGAACACTTAAGCAAAGGGCTCTTGATCAAGCGTCAGTTTGCGAAAAGATGGAAATGGCAATGTGTTGATGAAATTCCATTTTTCTATGGACTTCTGTGGCAAAGGTTCTTGTTAAATTTGTCGTATGAATTTCAAAACCCTGATTTTGTCTGTATTTCTCTCCTTTCAGTAAATTCATGACATCATATGCAGATGACACAATTATATTCTCATGTCATCTCTTCTGTTTTCGGACAGTCACTAATTGAACTATTCCTTTCTATTGTTCTTTTTTTAAGCTGTCCACTTCAGTAACTGGAAATATCCTAAACATCATGCTGCATTTTACCAAGCCACTAACTTAGCAGTAACTTTCACCTCAAATCTGAATACTGGCAACTAGAGCATGAGGTTATTTAGTGCAATTTTGATTTGTTATTACAATTTTAGTCTAAATTATATCTACTCAGTATTCAGACCTCAATAAAAAGAACTGAATCATCCTGATGGCCCCAAGTGCTACCTGCACTGCATAGTGGAAACAAATTGCCCTAATTTCAGCATCCTTTATTGGGCTTCTCAATCTTTCCACAGCTCAGTTCAAAAATCCCTTATTTGTTTAAAAAGCATTAGCTGCTCTAGATTTGGAACAATTTTACATCATACATTTTGTTCATAAAGCTTCATTAATTGCTCTGCCAGTTAATCTTTTAACTTCCAACTCAAAATGACCTTCAATGTCCTGAGATTCCCACTGATGCTGGTGTTTCCCTTATTTTTCTTCTTGTGAACTCTTAGACAAAACATGACTAAGATGCGGTTTTCCTCTTGGTCCAAATGAGGTAAAACCTTTTACCTATGTAGTAAAATACTGTACGAGAGCAAATCTCAAAGAATAATTGGCCCGCACTGAAAAGACTGGAGAGCTTTGTTGTTCGGATAGCTGTTAATCTGCAACAGTGGCGGCGACGGGGATAATAATCTAGAAAGGCTTCATGAATGACGCCATAGGAGAGAAAGAGTTTAAGTCTGATGTAAAACCACCACTTGTGCCTGAGTCTGCAAAGACATTTTTCTGTCAATGTGATGTAAAATTATGCACAAAGTCCCTTTGTTAAATGGTCCGCCAGCGTATATATCTCCCAGCGTCACTGCAGTAGTGTGTGCTATGGACTGTGGTATTACAGATGATGTTAATGTACAAGAGCACACCCTGCAGTTTCATTCAAGCTTTCACTCTAAAGCATCACCCGCACAGGAATGTAATGTATTTTCTCCCTTCCTCCCTCTCTCTTGCTTCATATCTTCCTCTTTTTCCATCTGACACACACTCTCAGTGAAGCCCACACGAACACACACACAGTGCTCAGGGAACCAATCACCGTCGCCTGTTTTCAGGTCCTGTTTGTGAATGGGATTCTTACGGGAGAGGAGGAGGCAAGCGCCGCTGCATTTGTAGACATGCAGATGCTCCAGCGGGGGAAATCTCATCAACCGATCCTCCCTCTCTCTCTTTCCCCTGAAATATTTCCTGTTTGCTGCTCTTCAGTTCATTTTCATTGTTTCCAGTTTTTCTCTTCTTCTCATCTTCTTTGAACTCTCGTTTTATGTGTTTTTTTCTAGTGCTGCAGTTGGCTGTGACTGCAGCATTCAAATAGCCTTATCTCTAACTTTCCCCCCCCCGACACACCATCATCATCATCATCCACTGTTCTCTGCCTCTTTATTCTCCACTATCCCATCATGTCAATTTCCCCTCCACTGCAGAACAGCTGGCTCTCTCCACATCTTTTTATCTGTCATTTTCTCTCCTCACCATCACACCTGCATCCCAGAGCAGCTGCCAGTGCAGGTGAGGGGTACGACTACCACAAAATACACACACAGGCACTTACCTCCAGTGACAAGGTCTTCGTCCGAAGTGCTTCTGAATCCTCTCTTGAATGGAGAGCAGTGAGCCTCTGCGAGCTTCTGGCAGCTGAAGAGAAGTGGAGGACAGAGAGAAAGAGATAGAAAGGGAGAGAAAGAGAGATAAGACAACGGAGAGAGTGAGAGGTATAAAGAGAGGGAGAGAGAGAAAAGTGGACTAGAGCAGGCGGGCTCAACGATCCGAGAGGAGGAGGAGGGAGCTCCGGCTAGCTGGAGGTGAGATGAAGGGGAGAACGAGAGAGGTAGAGGGAGATAAAAGGAGAGGGAGGGAGATCGCAAGGGTGCACTGGATTGGGATAGGAGGGGATTGTGTGATGTTTGAGAGGAGGAGGGATTGCAAAGAATGGAGAGAGAAGTTAGTTTTAGAGAAGAGGGAGGACAGGGATGGAGGCAGAGAAAAAGAAGACGAGAAAAAGGGGTTTAGTGGTGAAGAGGAGGGAGGATGAAAGAGCAAGAAGCTTATAAGGGAATACGTATAGCTTAGTAATGGAGGTGGGCCAGAAAAAGCAGATTAGAAGTAAAGAGAAAAAAGAGGAGTAAGACGACAAAGGTGATGTGGTAGAAAGCTATAGGCAGAAAATTTGAAGAGGACCCTGAAATGTGGGGGGGGAATGAGCAAAGCAGAATTGCTGAAAACAACTTTATTACAACATTAACCTTTAACAGGCTCAAGAAGCACAAGTACAACTCATGTGAAGCCGTCACATGCTGGCAGTCCCTGGAGACGATCAATCCCAGAGTGCAGAAAATGTCCCTCCATCCATTAAATCACGCTGTAATCCAATCTTCTGTTGGTGTGTTACAGTACAGATACTGCGACTAACGTTGGAGCAGTAACTTAGCGGATCCAGCCAGTGGAGGACAAAAAGAGAAGAAGAGGAGAGATCTTTCTGATGACAAAAAATGGACCCACAGAAGATGGTATCTGTTTGAAAAATTTGTTGTCGTAATGGCACAAGGCATTAGGCAGGAGATGTGGAGAGTATGGACAAGCCTCGGGCTAAATGCACTCAGGGATGGCGGGAAGAAGGTTGGGGGTGTAGGAGAAAGGGAAGAAGAAGAATGAAGGTTGAATAGAGGATGATGATATTGTGGAAATCCACTGACTTGTCATGCTCCTTTCAGAAAGTTTAAGAAGTGTGATGGGTCTCACATGAATGCATCATCCCAGAGCCTCACGCAACACCAACCTAAAAACTCGTAACAGCCGTGAATAACAAAACAACAGGCCTGAGCGGAAACGAGTGTGAAGAGGAAGACAAACACAGCATTTTTGTCTCATTGTCTCTTTGTAGGTGTTTTGTTTTAGCTATGCCGGCAGCTATTCAAATTTATTTTAAGGTTGTTTATTTCTTTCTAGTCATGTTCCTTCCTTCCTTCTTTTCACTGTAGTTGGTTTTTATGTCTTTGAAGCTGTTTAATGTCTGGATTTTTTGCTTCTAAATAATTTTATTTCTTTGCTTTAAAAAAAAAAAAGAAGTTGTTTTGTGTTCGTCTTATTTCCTTTTAATCGGTGTGCTTCTTTGAAGACATTTTGTATCTTTAAATTGAATTTAAATTGTTTTGTTGTTCGTTTGTTTGTTTGTTTGTTTGTTTGTTTGTTTGTTTGTTTGTTTTGGGGGGGGGGTTTGTTTTTTGCCATGTTCTAATCCTTGTTTGTTTACTTT
>JBBBVU010000022.1:2747914-2757956 GCA_037177055.1 Atherinosoma microstoma | reverse complement strand
CTTTCTTTCTTTCTTTCTTTCTTTCTTTCTTTCTTTCTTTCTTTCTTTCTTTCTTTCTTTCTTTCTTTCTTTCTACAGCTGTATAACTCATCTAACCAATCATCTAGCTGTAATTCAAACCAAATGACAAGCTGCAACCAATCAGAGGCAGAGTGAATGTGAGACTGAAGAGGTGGTTTAAGTTAATCAAAATTAATCATCTATAAAATGTTGCTTTGCTACCAGTTCTTTTGCAAAAGGCTCGTTCCAACAGATGATTGTGTGTTTGTTTACCTGCAGGTATCTGGTGTGTGTGACGAAAGGGACACACTGCAAGCTCTTGGTGTTGCAGCAGCCGGAGCAGCGCTGCACTTCCACACATGGAGGCCATAACAAGAAGTTAGCGTTGCTGCGGTCCAGCATGGCTCGGGTGACCTCCACCACCTCTGTGCGAACTTTACACAGAGCCTGCTGAGCTGGCTGGGCATCTGAAACGTCAGATATGACTGAGTGTGAGCATTGGTGTTAGCTTTGATATTAGCACTCTGATTGTGCATATTTCTAAAAATGGATATGTTGCTCTATTACAACCAAACCAAGCTGTGTGAGTTAGGTTGTTAAACCTACTCCTCATGATAAGTAACAAAATCTGAACCTTCTCATGATCTGGATGAAGAGCATCTGGGATCCAGAAGCATCTTTTTCAATTTAGCCAGAAAGTCACCAATGAGGTATATCAGGACAGAATTCCAGTCCCTGGCTCTCCCAGTTTCCACCATTTCACAAGTTTTTACTGTCTTTTAAAACTCATTCTTTTGTTAAAACAACCTGATCCATCCCCCAATAGGTGGTTAGCATAGATAACTTGGACAACATTTCTTTAAGCTGTCCCGTTTTGTTTGGGTGATGTATTACTGCAACGACCAAAAATAAAAAAATAAATACAAGAGTATATAAATGGGCTAAATAATGCATTAATATGTCAATTAATACTGTAAAAATAGCATGTAAAGAGTACTTTATTGATTAAGTATTGTATAAAATTTTGTAATGCATTTAATCCGTTTATTTAATAATCAAATTTTTCTTAATTTTATTTTCCATATTTATTTATGTTTTATATTCCTCTTGACTTTTTGGCTCAGTGTATTTTTGTTTTGTTTTAATTTTGTGATTTATTTCTAATCAATTATTCAATAAATTTCAGATGCATTTATTTCTGTATTATTTTCTCTTTGCATTTCCCCCGTTTATTTCCTCAGTATTTGCCTCGTTAGATTTCTGTATATCTCATTATGTAAATGAGGTGTACAGAAATCTAAACACAAGGAACATGAATAATGCATTAAAAAGCTGTCTGTCATTTATAAATGTATTCATTCTGTCACACATTGATGGTTCATTTTATTTTGGCAGTTTCAGTCCTCTGTATGTAACAATATAGTACATTGTTGTGTTTGATATGTCTACATATTCCAATATAATATAACTTTTATTACATCAGTTTAATTCCCCAAAGTCAAGTCATAAACATTGTATTGTACAGAATCATTTATCCTCTCACTGAGCTTATTTTCATGTCTGTTTATGTAACATTACATTATTAGTTAGTTTGTCACGGACAGCTCCTATCTGCTCATGATCTTATACAATCAGTTCATTAACAGCTCATCATCCGCTGCTGGTTTTGTTGGCATCAGAGCAGAAACAAGCAGTCAAACTATAATAAGTAACCTCATTCTCTCATGAGTTTCAATTATGCTGCTCAGCTTTACTGAAGTTGACAAATAAGGGCGTATGTAGGATATGAGGCATGTTTTACATCAAGATTAATGAAGGAACGCTTTTATCTCCTCATAGGAAGCGACAAAGTCACCCTTTCATAGACTGATATCTGTTACATCTGCTTCATCGTACCAATGATTACAAGGTTAATGGAGAGGATATCAGCACATCACTAAAACCATGCTTGTCACATTAATCACCTCACAGGAAGGCTGTCTGAACACTCCCAGCCTTCATCGCTAATGAAGATGGAGCGTCTGTATGTATGTTAGAAAGATCTATAATTCTCCGTCCATGATCAAAAACCTTTGATTCATGCAGTTATGATGAGCGTAGACGAATATTCATCCACACAAACAATTATTTTTAAAGATGTGAGGGTAGCAGCAATAAGTCTGTCGCGGTCTGAGTGCAGAAGATTATCTTCTACATTAACAAAAAGAAGGGAGTATCATCTCACCGAGGCTCCGTGGTAGTCTTTGACCTCCATTGGCTGCAGAATTTCCATCCTCCTCATCTGAGACAGTGAAGATAAACACAAACAGCAGTTGACTTACGTAAAGGTGTCAAAATGAATCATGTTTTTTACTATGGTACACCAGCGCCCTCTACATGAGGGAACTTTCCATGTGGGGATTTAAAAGAAATGTAAGACACAAGGAGGTGAGAAAAAATTAAAGACATAAAGATGATGTTGTGTCAATTAATGTCTCATCTGAATAAAATACCTGAAAGAGAGATATCGATATTTTAGGCAGTTTTTACACCTATGTTAGCTAGGATAGAATTTGTTGGCATTTATTTCTGACCTCATGTGCACTTGATGTTTTGTGTTTTATCACTGGGAATGTTTACATTTGGTTATTTATTTTTTCTACCATCATAAATCAATCCAAAATTGTAAATGATAAAGTTTTTATTTCTAAGTATGATTATGTAAATAGCAGGACTTTATTGAGTTAGATGTCCCGGCACAGTTTGGCTTCATTTTGTTGTGCTGTTTTGTAGAAATGTATCCTGGATGTCCACACTGTTATCTGCTAAGGGCTTTGTACTTCCTGTTTTTTTATACAACACAAAAATTTGATATTTTGTATATTTGGAGTGTATGAATGAAATGATGTATTGATATATAGGTCTTTTTTGTCTGTGTTTTTTTAAGCTATAGTAACAAAAGACAGGGACCTCACCAGGAGAAGCTTAATTACTCTGCTATGTCGTTATATTTCGAGAATAGATTTATTTTTCTCACGGTTGCAGTAAAATCTGGAGCATTATCCAGCGTGTGCATCAGTTAAAAATATGAGAAGGCTCTGATCTTTACCTACGGAGTCAGAGAGCAGCAGCAGCTGAAGGTCTTCTATGGAGGAGATCGGGCTGTTTCTAACCAGCTCCACCAGGGCTGCAGGCAGAACGTCCCCCTGAAACACATACTTCAGTTAATATAAGACACCACACAAACAAACATTTTCAACCCATTCTGCAGGAGGAACTGCAGCTCTTCCCAGACAATTTATTGGATATTAAATAATACTCTGGAAAGAAAAAACATCTTTCATGTTTTGCAATTAAAATCTTAACAAAACGTTGCCAGTTTTATCTTAAATTCACATGCGACCTAGCAACATGAACCAGCAACAAGCCTAAATGTGACATTTGTAACAAGTTGTGGGATGGTTTGTCAGTGAATGTTTCAGCTTCACTCAAAAGAAACACGTAAGTGATTATGTGTATTCATATCTAAATCCTTCTGGTATTATTGTGCATGCCCAAACACCCTGACTATCCCACTGCACTGCACACACTTGACAGGGACATTTTTTTCATGCCAGTCATATAACATGATGCATCTGAACATTTCCATGGTGTCCCATGTAAAAAAAAAAAAAAAAAAGGCAGCAGCTCTACATTGTGATGGTAGGGATTTGAGTGTGGGTTTAACCCCCTCTGGTCATTAATGGGTTTGAGACAACCAGGGAGGGGGAGAACTGACCAAAGCAGACACACAATGGTCACTAAGAGCAGGGTGAATGACTATTGGCGTTGTGTCCTCTCATCTGCTAACATTTAGGGGTCAAAGGGGCAAGGAAGGAGTCAGGAAGTGGGGGAAGGAGTGATACAGAGAGGATGAGAGAAGGGAGGTGCATCTAAAAAAAAAAAAAAAAGAATAATAGGTGAATAAAAGACGGGCTGAAATGGAAAAGGATCAGACGTGGGTCGAGGCACTTCCTAGTGTTGCTTTAAATGTTCTGGATGAGGTTCACTTGCTTTCACTTGTCTTCTCATGGGAAGATGGAACAAAGATGAATTAAAGCGAGAAAATGTGTTTGGAAATGAACACCATGAGAAAAAACTTTTTAACACGAGTTCAGTGCAGTAAACTGAACAGTGTGTTTGATTTCATTCAGCTTCTGGAGAGCATAATGAATCCCAGCGGCGAGTAGGTTTCAGCCAAAGGAAGCAGCCATCCGTGCACGGACATGTACTCTCACCCTGCCCACACTGTTTGCCATTGACATTCCCCCATTGTTGGTTTGCTTGTCAGAGAGTCAAATAATACAGCAGGGAAATGCCTGCTGTATTACTCTTGCATCTCTTTTGCAGAGCTGCCGATGCCCCCTGAGGTCTCATCGTGATTATTTCCTCCCCCTTGCTGATGGAGCAAGCCAGACTGCTTGGCTAATTGTGTCCGACGTTAATTAGTGGGGTGTGTGCCTTTGTTCGTGGTGGTGCCTGCTGTCATGGCAATTTACGTCTAAGCAGGAAATATTAAATAAACACCTCAATTCCAAAATAAACAAACAGATGCAAAGCGAAGAACCGGAATATGTAAACATGCATTAATAATGTTAAATGTGCAAAAGGAGATATTACATTTAATATAGCAATATTATAAAACATATAAGCCCTACATCTTTATACAGAAATACTTTAAAACTCTATTAGTGAGCCTTTAAAATTAAATTTTGATATAAAAATACACGAGTACAGTCTATTTATACTGCATCCAAATGAACTAGGCAGTTTCAAATGACAAGCTTTTGCTGATAAAGTAGTTGTCTACCTACAGCGACACATGGACATCTTTACTTATGGTGCCATCTATTTAAACTTTGATGCTATTTTACATGCTCTAAAGGCCCTCATACTGACATAAGCCAGTACTTATCACCTGCAGCAGCTTCCCCATCCCCCTGGAGGTCTATGGGACGTATTGAGGAATGCCAGGTACAGGCAGAGGCTGCAGCGGGCCGGGCCAGAGGGGGAACATCTAATCGTATATAATTAGGGGGTCGCGTCTGCTGGCGGCACGGCGGCAGCAGCCACAGCACATGTGGAAGGTTTCACATGTAGCTCCTGAAAGTATGCCAACACGTGCGCAGCACAGCGATGTGCAAATAAATGTGAGTTTAATTAATTCCATTGTCATAATTCAGCTCAGGGTTTTGGAAAGGTGCCTGATGTAATTCTGAATAATTATGACTTTATGTTTGTGGTCCCTTGTTGAATCCATATGTTCATTACAGCTTTCCACCCCATAACCAAAAGCAGACTTTAGATAAAAATGTCAATTAACCTTCTTATGGTAATCCTCTTTCAATAAGGAGCTCAATTGAACCAACAGTTTTAATGATTTTCCAGCTGTGATGCCTTAAACTTTAAAATTAGACCTGGGGAATTCCTGGTTGTATACCTCAAAGCCTTTGTAACTTCTCCCTGTAAAGCACTTTGGCTGAGAAAAAATGTGATTTCTTTTATATGTGGTGCCCACAAAAGCTCCAAAATGAGAAGGAAGCTTGATGACAGGAAGTTAAAGTCATCATAGCTCAAAATGTAACTTTATAGGAGGCAGTAAAAGAGATGTTTAGTCATTCAGGAGCTTCAGAGAGTGAATAACTGCATTAATGTTTTCACTTAAAGGAATGTGTGTACTCTCATTCCTTTGAGAAAACCCAAACCATTTTCTCAGCAGTAGAAATGGAAACTTTGTTTTCCATAAATTAGTATTTTTTATCTGTATTTTAACCCTATTTAGTTTTTAGAAATCACCAACACAGGCAAGTCATTGTGCATATGAAGTGAAAGGTCAGACACACAGACAATATCTTGATGGAAGAAGAAAGACTGATAAAAATCTGACTTTGTCTCAGCTACAGATTTGTTCTGAAATGAGCATAACATTGTTTTTTTTAGTCCATGCAGCCTCACTTGACCCCCTCAAAACCCATAGGTGGAGTTTCAGCTTCCTGTTTGACCTCAGCAGATGGTCAGACTTCATCCATCCATCCTGAATCCTGTTTCATCACATCTCAGAGCAAAGTTACAGACAGATTTGCACTGTTATGTGAAGAGCATGATGGTGCTAACTAACAGATTTATGGCTGCACTCAACATCTGGAGCAGCATCCATGAGCGCATCACTTAACCACGTGCAGTATCCAGCTGCAGATGGACTAGAGTAACCCCCACCCCCTCGCCCCCTCTCCTGGTACATCACCCACAGTCCATCACCTCTGCATATGTCTAGCCTTTGGGCATCCATTCACAACGCCATTTATTGGGAGGGATAACGGTTATTTTCTGTAACATCCCACTGCATCACACAGAGACAACGCACTAGAGCAGGTGCACTAATTCTTGTGTTTGATCTGTTTAAAAATCACTTGATTTCATTATCATTTCATGGTGTTAGACTTTGGAAGAAAGAACAATATTATGGATGATGTAAAATAACTGGAACATAAATTACAGTAAGATTAATCTATATGTATTATTTAACATGGCTAAACATTAAATGACTCAAAAATAGCATTAAAAATGTTAGCCATGGGCCTATAACTTAAAGGCAGGTTAAGTTTATACAAGCTAATTTATTAGGAAACCCTTTTACTGTCCTGTCAATGCTCGTGTAAAACAACTAATAAAACTTGTGTTTTAAGTTTTAGAGATATTCGTAAAGTTACAACACAGCAAAACAAATATTGCGTCTGTATTTTTTCTGATATTGTAGCTTGAACTCACCTCGGCCACGCCAAACCGCAGACACACCGCCAGCAACACGAGCAGCAGCTGTACCCACGAGCTCATCTTGCTGCCCAGCCTCGAGCCTCTTCGACGGACCGGGCATTTATGGAAGCGCGAGAGAGCCCTCTTTGCTCAGCACTGCGCGCGAGGGGACAGCAGCTCGCCCTGCGGAGCTGCGCGCGCGTGCAAGCTGCCGTCCGCACTGCTGCCCCTCAGCAGAGCTCTCCGCAGAGGATCAAGTAGAAGAAGAAAAAGGGAAAAAAGCGCTTATGTTCGTTCAAAACCGCCAAAACTCTTTTTAGTCCTCCTCCTGGTGTGATAATAAACCTTTAGTTAGTTTTTTAAGTAGTTTTTCTTCAGTTTTGAGCATAAGCCACTCAGTTACACTTTGCTACGTTGAAGTGGTCTAAAGAGCTTTAAGTGTCACTAACTAAAGATTTAGTGGCATTTCCACACAAAAAAGGTCCAAATTTCACCAAAAAAAGACAAAAATATCCAGGGGAACAGAGAGTGAGTAAAGTTTAAAAGTATTCCAAATGTGTACAAATTGATAGAAAAATAATAAAAACAAACCAGCTAAAGATCCATTTGACTTAAATTTTTCCAACAGTCAAATAATCTGTCCTCCATTAACCGTGATGCATCCCAAAATCCGGTTCGTACATGCAGAAATGTTGTCGCAGGTCAGGACGGTAGTTTGCGGTCCTCTTCTTCCAAGGAGTCTTATCAAGAAGCAAAGTGTTGTGTGGCTCGGTGCGCCTCAGCCCTGGAGCAGCCTGATTACGCAGCGGCAGCAGCAGCAGCGGCAGTGGTGGTGGTGTTGGTGAGGAGGGGAAGCGCAGGATTTCCAAGAGACTGCTGTTGGTCTGCTTGGCAGTATCTCTCTCCCGCCCCCTGCCTGAAGAATGGGTGATAATCTGCGTGCAAAGGAGCAACATTAGTGCGCAAACAGCCGCCTCGCAGCACCCACTCCGCAATATTTCTTCCGTCCTGAGTCATTTACACAGATATTTGCGAGGTTGGGCCCATTTTTCCCCCTCTTTTTTCTTTCCTTTTCCTTTTTTAATCCATCAGCCTTTCAGATTTTTCTGTTTGCAACATAATGTGTTTAGATTTTAACAAATAAACTATTATTATAATCATAATCATGAGTAGTGAAGGAAAGTGACATAAATTTAAATACTTCACTACTATATTTGTTACACATGACATCATTCTAAATCAATATCTTCAGTTTCTCCCTTAAATTACACCATTAGATGTACAGGGAATGGAATATAATGCATTTTACTGGGATAGTCTTCCCACCTTAAAGAAATAAATTATTTTTGGTTTTCCATGAACGCATCAGTATAAAACTAAGTAATGAAACATGTCAGGATCTGAATTCCTCCATCAGTATGCACACCAGGAGTATTTATCAGGACTTGCACCTGCAAAGCCAAGGATGCAGTGTGTGGTTTAGCATTGTCTTGCTGAAATCTGCAAAGACTTTCCTGAAAGAGACGTCTGGATGTTATTAGAAAATCTCTTTGTACTTCTCAGCATTGATGAAGCTGCCCACGCCATAGGCGCTAATGAAGCCCCATACCATCAGAGATACAAGCTTTTGAACTGTCCATTGATAACGAGCTGCATGGTCCCTCTCCTCTTTTGTCCACAGGATACGGCGTCCGTGGTTTCCAGAAAGAATTTCAATTTTTGATCCATTTGACCGCAGGACAGTTTTCCACTGTGCATCAGACCATTTTAAATGAGTTTTGGCCCAAAGAAAAGAACAGTGTTTCTGGATTGTGTTCATGTTCTTCATCCAGTTGTGACCTTTTGCCCCATCCCCTGCACACAGAGATTCCTCCCAATTCTCTGAATTGTTTGATGATATTATAAACTGTACGTGGTTCTTCAGTCTGAGCAATTCTATGTTGAGGAACATTTTCCTAAAACTGCTCCGCACCTTTTAAATGGAGTTATGTAAACTGATTGGCCATATTTACACCAGAGGCTCTGCCTCTCTGAAATGCTCCTTTAATACCCAGTTATGTTACTGAGTTGTAGCCAATTAACCGGATGTTTTTGATATGCGCCAATTACTTTTATTGCCTTTCCTTGTTCCAACTTTTTTTAGATGTGTTACAGCCATCAAATTTAAAATGAGTTCATATTTTCCATGAAATGGTCAAATGTCAACATCTGATGTTGTTTTTGTTCTATTGGGAATAAAATATGGCTTTATGAGAATAGCAAATCATTGTATTCTGTTATTTTTCACATTTTACACAGCATGCCAAAGTTTTTTGAATCAGTGTTATAAACATTGAATCATTAAACATTTACAACCCTATAAACCCCATTAAATCCTATTTAATGGACTCAACATTAAGTTTCTGTCAAACTTAACTAAACATTTATAAATAACTTCTTAAGCTCAAATTCAGTCGCTTGCATAACAAACCTTTATGCAGATTCTTTGCTGGAGAGGTCACCAGGATAGTTACCATGCCAACTGACTCCTCTTATTACCTCAGCATCCCTTCTAGCTAGGCTATCAGGAGGCAAAATAGTGTTTCTAAATATCACAGGAGTTATTCTCAGAGTCCTGACCTTTTTGATGTTCACAAATGTTTAGGGAACATTTTTTGAACAATGCCCGATGGTGACTCTGCATGTTCAAGCATCTCAGGCCCAAAAATAGTTCATCTTGCAGGTCTTAAATGGCTTCTTAATGTTAAGGGACAGGAAGAAAAGAGCAAGAAAGTATTTTAGGGTGAAACAACAAAACATCTGAAGTGCTGAACCGCACCAAAAGTAGTCTCTGACTGAAGGCATCACTGTAGCTACAGTACGAAGAATGTTCCTGCAGTCTTTTCTTCCAGTTCAGTCATGGACCGGTGAATAATAGGATGCCATTGTTTTTCTAACAAGAGGCAATGGAGGAAACAGCATGAGCTGTGGGGCTATATTTACACCCCGTTTCATATTCACATGTTTGACCAAGGCCACTGCCAGTATTGTGACTCGGGATACCAATGCAAACCACTTCTAAGGAAGAGGTGGCATAAAGAAAAATGATGACAACTTCAGAATTGATTCACACATGAGTGGTTTGGGGTCAGATAAAAAGTCTGCAAAAATAGCTTTGAGGCGTAAAGAGGCCTTGATGTCCCTTTTATATACTGTATATAAACATCGAACAAAAAGTTCGGAAATTTGTGTTTGGTAGATTATTTCTCTGTTGTAACAATGCTTCTTGGCA
>JBBBVU010000022.1:2730223-2743483 GCA_037177055.1 Atherinosoma microstoma | reverse complement strand
TGATACAAACAATTAAATTAAAGTCGAAGATAGGGCCTTGTTCCGGAGGGTGATGGCTGCTGGCAGGAATGATCTCCTGTACCTTTCCGTCTTGCACCGGACCTGACGAAGCCTCCCACTGAACACACTCTGTTGTTTCTTCACTTATGTATTATGAGCTAAATATGCAAGCAGCATTGCTCTGTAGACATCAATCCATTCGATGTATTTACTTGTTAAGGAACATTTTTACAGTGTCATATTGGATTTTTCATTTCAAGGTTAAAAACATTCAGGTTTAAAGTTCAGAGCAGGGCTATTCAATGTGGTCCCGGTAGGGCCGCAGTCCTGCAGGTTTTAAGGTTTTTCTGCTCCAACACACAAATTAATGAGTCATTATGCACAACTTTATAGGCTGTTAGATCCATTTCATTTGAGTTAGGACTGTTGCAGGAAGACATTAAAAACCTAGGACTGCAACCCTTTTGGGATCGAACTGGAAAGCCCTGGCTTAGGGGTCAAATTTAACAGAACATTTAACGGTCATTTGTTATATGATACATCTATCTATTGTGCTTAGACAGTGATTCCTGGAAATGTTCCCAAGTCCATGCTCTGAAAATCATTCCTGTTTTAATGCAGTGTTGCCTAAGGAGCTGAAGATCACAGGCCTTAATCATTGAAATTCAGCCATTTCCCCATTGCGCACAGAGATGTCTTCAGAATCTCTCAGTCAGTATTAGGTCATGTAAATGATGGAATATTCAAACTCTTTGCAATTTAATGTTCGGGGAGTATTATTTTAATATTCAATCATATTTTGTAGATGCAGTTTTTGGAGACTGATTAACTTTTCCCCATCTTTACTTCTGAGAGACTCTACCTCTCTTAGATGCTCATTTTATACCCAATTGTGTTACTGACCTGTTGTTAAATAATCTAATCCGTTGCAACATTTTCCTCCAGATGTTTGTTTTAGATGATTTATTTTCAGTCTTTTGTTGCCTCATCCCAAATAGTTTGAAATGTGTTCCTGCCATCAAAATTATGATTTGATAATATTTTGATGGCAGGAAAGTAAATTCCCTCACGTTCAACATGTTTGCTGATGTGAATGAAATGTTTTTAATAAAAGAGAAGTGCAAATCATTGCATTCTGTTTTCATTCATTTTTTTGTACAGCGACCCAACCTATGGGGAATTGGGATTGTAGTAAATGGTGATTTTATTTTAAACAACTTAAGACTGCAAAGAAGTCCAGGCCTCTACTTTCTTTACTGATCTAAATTACCATAACTTCTTAGAATATCTCCATCATAATGACTGTTAAAACAATTAATAAGCATCTGCCTGTCACTCCTGCATGTTTTTTTCTTCTTTTTTTGTAGTTAAAAATTAAAGTTTTGAACTTGTAAATAAGTTTTATGTGGATCTTTTTTAATCTGTTGATGATGGCAAAAAAAAAGTCCCGGTATGTGAGGAAGTGAATGGTGGAAGTGAACTGGACTGTAGCTGAGAGATTCACCACATTACAGAAATAGAAAAGGAAATAGAGAGGAAGACGGGGCAGGAATACAGGTGTAATTGTAACGGTCTATCTAAAAATGAAACGCTGAACTGTCTGCATTTTTATTGCCCAACTCATGCTGAGCCTCCTCCCAGTCATTCCTGTTTACAAGGTTGCTTCCTGATGATGTTGCATGTGTGACGTCGTCTGTCATCTGCAATTCCTTTTAAAAATCAGACCTGCTTTATGAATACATGTACGGACATTACTGTTCACACAGTCACATTTTGAGGACCAGCCTCCATTTTAAGGGGGGAAAGAAAGGCAATCTCCTGAATGTGAATCCCCAAATTTTAAGGTGCAATATTTGGTTTTAGGTTAGAGAAAATTTTATATCACAATGGGTTAGATTTAAGGTGAGTTTTAAGGTTAAGCAAGTTATTTTGGTTAGGGTGAGTCATCAGGAAGTTATGTTGGTACACTCATCTACGTAGTGATGGAAATATCACTGTGTGTGTTTGTGAATTTAATTGTCCCCGTCACACCGATGAAGTCTTTAATGAAGATTTCAGATACACACTCATTCATATCTGACTGAATATTTCTATCAACAATACCTGGGTTGGAATGACTTCAGTTTTCCACACCTCTGAGCCACAGCTGTCCATTGTGTTGATTATTCAAGCTCATATCCTGATACAGAGGACAGGACATTGTTTCTAAAAGGACAAAATTAAAGTGGTTTATTTTGCTGTAATAAAAAAGGCTCATGTGGCCATAACTGAAAAGAAAAAGGGAAACAGACAGCAAATGCTGGTAAATTCAAAGTACTTATTGGTATAAAAAAGAACGGAAGAAGGGAATAGAAGCTGTGTATAATTGTCATTTATAGCAGCGGTTCAAATGAACTGCAGATGGTATAGAAGCATTCAGCAGGTAAACGAATAAATATATCAGTTCTGGATAAATGCTGTGAAATCATCTGCATACATAAAATATTACAATTCTATAGATTACAACAAGTTGCCAAGTCTGTATCATAGTGCACTGGTTCCAAAATGTATAAACTAGTGAAAAGGACTTGTTCATATTTGTTTGGTCATCAAACTCATCAGAAAACATGTCATATGTATTTTCACACGTCCGAAATCTAGTAATGTCAAAATCCATGGCTAGTTACTGAGATATGCAACGCTAGTATGTTATTTTGTATCAATATCACGTGACAGAAACCATTACTCCTGCGTATCAAAATGTGAAACAAATAACAGGATATACTTTCATGACCCTGACTATAACTCATTGTGTACTTTTAACTATCAACTCCCGGTTTACTATGACACAAAGATGTCTTTTATTTCGTCTGTATAGGGCATCATTCAGACAAAACCAAAAAACTATGTATCTAACATAAAAGATGCTCTATTACTGAAGAAAGCTGCAATTAAGTCTGATGCAGAATTTGTAACTTTTCTTCCAAACTGATAAGAAAAAAGTAAGTATTACTGGATGCAGTTTATGAAATATATTGTAGTTGTAACGTTTTTCAGTATAAGCACAAAATACGCTTCATTCGCCTTTGTTTGGCATGTGAAATACCAAAGAAAAACAGCAGCAGTGAGTTAATAAGAATGTCTTTTTCTGTACGATAAGGTACAAAACATTGTTAGCTTCATGGCATAATGGCCTATAGACGTCACATGACGTCAAGGCAGCTTTGTCCGCCATTTTTGGAAAACATGGGTGTGTCTCAATCAGCACTTGCGCACTTTGAACACTACATACAACACTGCATGGTGTGTTCACACGCACATTTAAGCAAAAACTCAGTGCACTGAAAGTACTTGGATGCTGCCCTAATAACAGCCAAAAATCTAGTGTACAATGATGTACGCAACTCGCACTAAACGGACGGCATATTGCCGATGTAGAGGAAGCGGCAGGACTTATACCGACGTAGTACAGTTACGACAATAAATGTTAGCAGTTTTTAGTCGGTTTAGCAGATGTAAATAGGTCATACGTGCTACAAATGATTTGTGTTATAGTTCGCGTATGTTTATTTGGCAGATATTTTTGGCGAGCTGGAGAGTCGGTCAAATGCCAGTTCGTGACTACGGGTAAGTTCAAAACATCAGTGCTCCATTTGGGTCAACACTTACCCACGAAAGTGTTCACCACAGAAGCAAGTGCTCATGCGTACTACATTCTAGTGCACTTACGTATTGAGACACACTCCATGTCTAAAACACACTAAAAAGAAACGTCCTTACGTTACGTTAAGCTCACAGCAGAATTTAAAATTTGTTATGATGCAAAAACACTAATTATTAATAGCTTAGATCGTGACATTGTGCTAACAACGAATGACGTTCAGGTTTAGATGCGTTAGCACCTGTTTCAGTCTCACACATCAGTGTTCAGCATGTGTTTGCTGTAAGTTCCTCCACCTGTCATGAATTTAAAACTAGTGATCATTAAATGCTCATGCAGCCATTTTACAAACAGATGGATGAAGAATTGCAAGGCTACAAACTGTCGGCTGTAACTACACCAACATACTGATAATTTATGTGCTAATCACACATTCATTTTTCTAATATTTTGATTACGAAATCAAATATATCTGCTCATGTGGACTCATTTCTGATAAGTGAATATTTTCTGGACGTTATAAAAGGAAAAGTTATCTCTTAATACAGGCCAATAGGATTGATTGATTTGATACATCTTGTTTAAGTAAAACGAGCAGTGTAAATATGAAAACAAGAATATGAGGAGGTGTATTTATTCATTGCAAGAACAAAAAAATATACAAAAAACCTTTCCTGGATCTTATGGCAGATCTACACAGAAAAGAGTAAACAGTCCTGAAAGTCTGACATAACGCTGGGACACATGTTGATCAGAGAACAACACACCATCAAAATCTGGTGGAGGAAAGTGATGTCATCTCCACATGGGAGTTTCATCCAGATTCAGTACCGTTTTATTCAAAATCACTTTATGTCTTAAGCAGCCAGTGACCTACATGAATTCTCAGGTGTACCACCTCACCTGTTCATTCATCGTTCTGTTCATCTGGCTGACTCTCTGCAAATTCAATTCTTCACTTCAGCTCACATAAATCTTAAACTGTCCTTTATATCCAAACCACAGTCGGCCAGAACCACCTCACCTGGAAAAGTTTCTGCAGAAGTCTACTGTTCTCTAGGATGTGTTTATCACTGCACTGCCTCCAAAACAGAAACGTTGCATGAAAATTCGCTGGTTAATTTTGTTTTTGTGCACTGTTCACAAAGCTGGAGTACAAGACTGTGAAAAATCATAAGATGTAATACTCGTCAGCAATTCTGAACAAGACGGAGATTAATAAGATCTGAAGTTCTGCGCGTGGTGACGTCGGCACGTATTCTCTATTTTCGTAAGTTATGCATACGTCACGCGCACCTGCGCACAACTACATCCAGAGGGCAAAAGAGGCTTTTAGCATGCTGTTCCTTACCCAATCAGTGCAAATCATCTTTTAAACTTGGGTTAAATGTCATGTAAAGAGGCAGATCAGAAGAAGCTGAAATTGTTAGAGATTGACAAAAGTTATTCTGATCTGTTTAAGATCCTCTCCAAAGCAATACTAGCCACCATTTTGGCTTCTTAACCAGCCTACCTTGCCGACTGAAAAAAAAAGATGCACTGAAGCAGGAGGGCAGAATTAGCATTGGCTTTCTACGAGTGAATTTAGGAGTTCCTTCACTGGTATTTCCGACACTGAATGACGACAATCTAGCATTATTGTCACATTAAATCTTTCCATTATATAAACACACAACTAATAGGATCACTTTATCTAGCGTTTATGTAAACATGTCAGCTGGAATCTCTGATCAGACTGATTTCTATCAGATATGTGAAATATTTGTCCATGCAAACATAGTAAATGATTCTCAATTCATTCAGTTGTAGAGTTAATGCATTTATAAAATAAGTGGGTCACTGAAGCTTTCACTGAAATGCAGTAAACATGGTGGACGCAGTGCGTACCCGGACAATTTCACAGCAAAGGACTTGAGCTCCCTCCCTCCAGAGACAAAGTATGCACTGCATACTGCCAGGGCATTGCCTCTCATTTTACGCAACCAATCGCACAAATCCAGGCTGCTCACGGTTATTTCTCAGCTCAGGGATTAGAACAGTCAAATACACAACAACCAACAACTATCCGGTATTTCTCAAATTTTCTCAGTAAAGACGAAAAAAACGTAGCAAAACTTAGTTCACTTTAAAGCCGCGCTTTCTGCCCTCCAGAAGCAGTTATATGCATGCGGAAGCAACTATGACCTAAGTCATATTTTAGCCAAATTGTGGTATCTGCCCAACTCTACTTTCTTGACCCTGCTGATTCACTGTAAAATATTACTTGACAGTTATACTAAGGCTAATTGACATGTAAAAAGTGTTAATAAAATGAGCAAATGAAATAAACTGCACATACTGAAAAGGAGTCCCGTTATCATGATCATCCTGCACAGAATAAGCAGTAAAGGCACATTTATGCTCGACGCAGAAGCAGTTACGCAGACAGAAAGACAGTTTCGTCCGTCTGCTGCATCAGTTACGCGTGTAATTCTGTGCGTTTTCATCATCCTTGTGGATCCGTCACTCGACGCAGAAGACAGAGCAATACCACCAGAAATCGTGGGGGCAATGCTGAGCAGAAACAAAACAGAGAAGAAGAAGAAGAGGAATGAAGACGGGGACAAAAACTGTTGAAATTGAGCAAGGTTTTGGAGTAAGGCTATGCGAGTGTTTAGGGCATGTTGGGTGGTTGGAAACAACGTCATAGCGGCACATTACCGCCGACATCTGGTGTCTCAAACAGACGTTGGAATGCGGGAGGTAACTCTTAACTCAACACTGCCCACCTGTGAAGGTCAACCATGGCAACGTAAAAGACGCATGGAAGTATGAGGACGGCAACGCATGAGAACGTTTGAAACAGACGTCCTTATTTACGTACGTAAGGGAACATAAATGGGCCTTAAGACTAAAATCTATTTATGTTTGTCTTATTGTGAGTTTAGTCAGCTTTCTTCTTGTCTTCCTTTAAATAAAAGGATCCTGTAGTGTAATGAATCTTGAATGGGAATGGAAACGTAAACCTTGTTTGGTAAAACTCTGACCCCTTGTTGTAAAAGTGTTTTAAGACCAGATCTATAAAATCCACCTTTAACCGTGTATCTTTTAGGCCTAACGCTAACTTACCGCGACTGGAAGAGAAGCTGGATGGGGTTCGAACCTGGCCCTCCTTGGTTTTTATTATAGTTGAATGATCCAAAATATTCTTTCCTACATTCTTCTAAACATTTTTTGACAAGCAAAACATAAGAATGTTATCTTTTTAAAAGGAAAATGCAGGCGTCTAACTTTTTGTTTTATCTTAATCGTACAGCTGCATTGTTCTGTGCTCATGAGCGGCTATGGACTATTACTCATTCTGCTGTGAGACTGTGTTTAACCATCACTTTCTCTATAAGTACAAGTGCAATATGTGATTCTGCTTGGGGTTATTAAGTGGAAAATAAAGACTTGGCTGAAAATAGATTAAATACGAGGTCAGGCGGCAGAAGGTAATTAATGTAACACACTGGCTTGACTGCTATGTAATTTGGTAACTGTGCTCTTTGTTGTTTGCCATGCAGCTGCTCAATAAAAGTAATACATCCTTAAAGGGCCATAAATCACACAGAAGTCAAGTTCTCCACACAGACTATTGGAGCGATTAGAAAGAGCGTTCACTCGTGCATTCAGGTACAACACTGCGTAAAGATCCACTGCGTTCATGCAGTGTGTGCATTTGCACATACACACAACTATCAATGCTTCTGTTTCACGTATTCTGCAACAGACACACATATATGCACACATTTTGGGCTTTGTCCCTCTGTGTAGTATCTAACTGCGCGGTAGGAAGTTTGAGTGAAGTACCCTGTAATCAAAATGAACAATCAGACAGGTCCAGACGGCACAGGAGAGGGAACACCAAACTGCATCTGAAAATACCTCACATATCCCTAAAGTACCTGCTTATTACATCGGTGACTACTTATCCCATTTGGATATAAGGATGACATGCTGACTTAGGAGAAGGCAACATATACTTTTTATCTAACTTTCTATTTTTCTGTCTCCCTTTTATTTTACCTGGAACCAGGAAGTGAGATTTTATTATGATTTTCTTATTCTTATTAATCTAATAAGAAAATACACATAAACAACTAAGCACTTAATATGCTATAGGGACATGTTTAGTGGTCAGGATACAGGTAGGGTATGTAGGAAAAGGGGAGGATGGAGCTAGTTAAAAGAGGGCCTAATAGTTTAACAGGGGGAGGAGAGGAAATGAGAGGAGTGGTGTTAAATGAGAGGGTAAGAGCAAGGCGTTAGCTGTTAAAGAGCTGGAGAGAGTGGAAATGGGGAAATCCAGGCTTTACCTCCCAGAAGAGACAGGATTGGGAGGGGGCGGAGGGGCACGGGAAGGTTGGCAAGAGCTGGTGATGAGGGTCGCTGAGGACAAAACCGCTTGGCGTCTGCTGCAACATTGATTTCCATCCCCTCCTACTCTAGATACAATGAAAATTGTGTCTGAAAACAATGCCATCTGCAGAGACAGAGTGGGAAGAAACTTTGGAGTGGCCCAGTTCAGCTGCCTGGCAGCCAGGGAACTGTGTCAAGGATGTGATGTCTGGGCAGCGACAACAGACCAGGCCCTCTGTATACAGTGCCTTGTTTCTGAGGAAGGGCCAGTTGGAGAGTGCATTACTTTGTGTCAAATAATCTTGTTAAAAGTCATTTAACCTTTCAACATCATGGCATTGGGTTGTTTTTTTGTCTCCTGCTACAAGCCTGACAAACAGAGATGAACAGCACAAGTCTGAACATCCCTTAAATTTGAGAAATTATTAGTCATGAGGACTTGAGGACACATAAACACATGCAGAATTTAATTCTTGATGGATGCCCATGATGAAACAACAGTATGACCAGTTATTTGGGGTCTACCTTATACGTTTAATACTCCACTACAACCCACTGTGACATCAAATGAACAGTTTTTTTTACATCAGCTAAAACTAAATATGCAGAAACTACTCAACATTGCAGTGTAGGTTTACTTCATGCAGTGAGACTTTACGTTTGCATCATAAGGTGAAGTGGGAAGTTAATGCAAGGACCCAAAATTGCAAACAGTCCTGCCAAATTAGGAGCATAACACTTGTAAAGGTCTAATATGTTAAAGAAAACATAAACACTGCAGAATTAATTATTGCAATGCTCTTCTTTTTGGTCTGTAGTCTAAAATGACTGTAAACCCTTTTACATGTACCACAAAATTCAGCTGCTCGTTTCAATTGTACACCAGTTTTCATTAATCAGCTTCTTGTATGTTTCTGAATTGATTTAAAAGTTATTTTATTAGCATATGTTTCGTTTTTCTGGTCCTATTTAATAGAATCTCCTTCTTGAGAGGTTGAGAGCAGCTGGGAGTGTTGACTCTTTTAAAAGAAAATTTGAGACTACCTTTAAGTAAAGCTGTTCATTTTATATCATTATTATTGAGGGTTAAGACAGTGCTTACCATAAACATCATTGTGTGTGTATTAGTGTCTGTGTGTGAGTAGCTGCGTTTCCATTACAGTTTTTTACAAAATAAAAGCGCCATTTCTAAAATTTTGACAAAGTATAATTGGGATTTGCCGGTGTTTCCATTGAATGGTTTTTAGCGCATACGCCGTAATTCTTCTAAAATCTTGTCCCGTGAGACTCCCCTTTGAGGAGGATGGAGATACATAACATTGAGCATTTTGAAGCATTTCGCTGTGGTTTATTGTCAAGGATGGCGGTTAGATTTTTCTGTTTAATGATTTGTATAAAGATTCACGTCTCCTCCTCCGTTTATACATTCCATCTTTACTTGTGGTTGTGGGATTTGGATGGTAAAGTGGGGTTGCTATGACGTTATTTTCATTTTCATCCTTGCTGTTTATTTTCTTTGCTGATATATAATCTTTATTGATGATGGACAGCACTTTGTCTTACAAATCTTTCCTATGCAAAGTGTTTTAGAAACAAAGATTGATTAAATAGAGCTGTAGGATTTTGCAATATATTGTGATTTTTTGAAAAATGTTTTTCCATTTTTGGAATTGCATAACACAAACTGGTAGGATCAATGAATTAGTTTATAATGAACCAGGTCAATATTGAATAAATCACTTGATTTATTACGAGAACATTGATACCACATACGTCCAAACTATTAATAGAAAGCTCCAACCAACAAATGTTTTAGCTTAATCTACCATGAAAACTGTCTATGCAACAACTTTCCTACTTCTTTTCTATTCAACTACAACAATGATATGATGACGTTTAGACCGGATCTTTTTTTTCCCCTATCGTCTTCCTGGACTCCACATGGCTTAAACGGTAGCTCCTCTTCCTCTCTCTCTCTCTGACTCTCCTGTTTAATTCCACTCCTCATCCTGCCTCTCCTCAGCCTCTTCTTCCTTTTCCCTCCTCTGGGTTTGTTTGTTCTCCTTCTGCTCCCAGGTGTTTTCCTGCGCTGCTCCATCTTCCGCTGAGCAGAGCGCCGCTTAAGCTCCTCTTCCGTTCTGACTCAGGTACACTCGCGCTGACGACTTCCTCCTTGCTGCAGCACAACACGCCGATGAACTGTGGCCCACTGAGACACAAGATAGAACCCCACAAGCGGCACATAATCAAATCTGCAAACATGCATAAAAACACCCTGATAAACAAACAGACGCAAACACGAAGATTCGTATAGTACGTCACACACGAGCACACACAGACGACCTTATTCCAGCTTTCTCACTCTTTCTCCTTCATCCAACAATAACACAACAAACCTTGCTTCCTCTGTGTGGGGGAACAATGGAAGGATAGCTTTGATGGCCAGAGGCAGTTTGTTGTAGATATTCCCTTATCGGTCCACATCAGCCATAGATCCTGACCGGCCCAGGCTAACCGGAAATCGGTAAATAGGAGTGTTTGTCCACACGTCCAATGTGTTGTAATTTCACAACACGAGTTCAAACATTGTGAGGTGACAATTTGGTCGGCAGAAAACTATCAGTGAACTCAACTGTTTTCAGGGTAAGAGGCTGGACACCATTCCTCTTATGTGGAATTGTTGGAATCAGTTGTTGGATATCGTTAAAGAGCTGAAATGTCATCAGTTACGCGATTGGGAGCCGTAGCTTTTATTGAATTTGCTATGTGTTTTTTCCAGCTGACAAACATATTTTACAATCTGTCATGAGGTCCTGTTGGCCTTGTAGTGTCCCACTAAAGAGTAGGTTCATCTCTAACCAGAGCCAGGACGCTAAGGCACACCTGCGGTGGTTGAAAGTAACTTGTGATTTTCAGTCAAATTGAATTTCCCAAAACTGGACTAACACACACGAAATGGAAAAATGAGTAAAGTGACCAAAATTCCAGTTTACATCTGTTACTGTAGAGGCAATAACAGCTATCCCCCACACCCCTGGTTTTTTACCCGACATCAACAGCTTGTTTCTCTTCAGTCATCTTTATTTTTATTGAAAAGAAAATTGGATTCAATTCAATTCAGCTTTATTTGTATAGTGCCAACTCACGACAATGTCATCTCAGGACACTTCACAGACAATCAGAAGCTTTACTTTGATCCAGTCCCCCATCCTGAGCATGCTGAGGGCGACAGTGGAAAGGAAAAACTCCCTTTTAACAAGAAGGAAAAACTTCCAGCAGAATCCGGCTCAGGAAGGGGGGCCATCTGCCATCTGGATCCAACATAGGGGTCATCATAGGGCTCTTTTGAGCCACACTTTGTCTGGTCCCTTACCTAGAAACCTCTTTGCCTTTTTTGTTGGATCACTGAGACACACAAACTCCTCTACCACGATAAGGTAGCAGGTCAGGGAGGGGGACCACATCATCTGCATAGATTAAATGCACAACATTTGGACAAATTTCAGGTAAATCATTCATGTTAACTGTAAATAAAAGGGGTCCGAGAATACAACCTTGAGGGACCAAACAGAACGACCAATCAAGGTAAGATCTGGTATTGTTTGGAATTGTACTGGATAAAAAAATGTTCCCACTAAAAAATGGATTCTTGAGGAAAAAAAACATAGCATGCACTTTAATCTAATGGTCCGTTCAGACCAAACGCGATTTCGGCGTCAGGGGTCTCAGGTTTACATGTTAAGTCTATGTGAACGCGCGTCAAGGGGTGTCGAGCCCTCTTGCAGCGCGTTTTGAGCGTCTGGCGCTGCGTGTTTTGAGATTTTGAGCGTCCGACACACATGACGTGCACGCGGGGCCAAGGTGGCAGATGCTAGAGTAGGAAAATCTAAACTTTTGCCACTCGCAGGGCGTCAACCAATCAGAGCGACTCATCGTCATGACCTAGAGACGCATTTTCTGACAGGACAGAAATAGAAAGAACCCGGGGAAATCTCTTCACTTTACGCACCCTGTCATTTATGACACGTGCTCCTCTGAACAATCTGGTGAATCCAGACACGGCGCAGAGACACCGACGACGTCGTTCTCTGGCCTTGTGGATAAAATAAATCCAAGCTACTTTCTCAATTTCATCCGCCATTGTAGAAAGACAAGCAAATGAAAACATTGAGTCCTGCAGACGTGCGTCTCGGGCATCAAGAACGTTTTTGACGCCGAAATCACGTTTGGTCTGAACGCACCATAAGTGCTTATTATCTTCGGAAACCCACTTCTTAGAAACCTTGGATATAATTGGAAGGATAGTCTATCACTATCAATATGGCCATCCTCCATACAGATGGTGTTACTAATTGCATAACTGACAAATTAATCAAGTAAGTAATTAGAAAAACTAACACCTCATTATGTTTTCTTTTAAAGTTTGTATCAAGGTCGAATACATCTTTAACTTTACGCCCAGAGCAGATTTGTGATTCCTCACTTGATATTACTTTCATCCAATCCTCCAAGGAAAAATACTGCTTCTCTTTGACTCCTTGTAACCTTGTTTCCATCTGTTCAGGGGTTAGTGTTGGTTTATGTTTGGCTTTTCTCAAAGTCAATCCCATTTCATTCAGCCAGTTTCTCACAGTTTAGTCACAAACATTGACTGTTGCTGCCTGTTTGAGTTTTCTGTCCTGACACTTTGAGTTTTATAATCCTTAAAACTGTTGTGACAGAGAGCTGTTAGCTGGGCCATGTTCCTGTCAATCAGCCACGTGGAACAGTTTGATGAGCTTTCTACTGCAGCCCTATTTGCATACTTAGACTTGCACAGGAATTTCTTTTAGAAAAGCAAGTTACAAGTTGATCCCACCTTCTTCTTTTTTTTATCACAGTTGAGTAGTTTCACAAGTTTCTAATCTCTATTTAATTTGAAAAAAGCTGAATGTTACAACCAAATTTTTTCATATCTGAGTTTTGTTTACTTCTCTCATTTGTTGTCTCGCTCTCTCCACATCCATCAACACTACCACTGATTCAATAAGCCGCAGGCTTTACTGGGGTCAGAGTTGTGTTGGGATACCAGTTGCCCCTAGCAACATCTCCATCAGTCCACCCTTTCAGAACATCCTACATACAAACTCCTTTTGTCAACGTACCACACTCTATACCCCATCATGTACTGTGTGTGTGTGTGTGTGTGTGTGTGTGTGTGTGTGTGTGTGTGTGTGTGTGTGTGTGTGTGTGTGTGTGTG
>JBBBVU010000022.1:2676383-2694057 GCA_037177055.1 Atherinosoma microstoma | reverse complement strand
GGGGGGGGGGGGGGGGGGGGGGGGGGGGGGGGGGGGGGGGGGGGGGGGGGGGGGGGGGGAGGGGGAGGGGGGGGAGGAGGAGGAGGAGGGAGGAAGGGGGGGGGGAGGAGGAGGAGGGGGAGGAGGAGGAGGAAGAGGAGGAAGGACTGGAAACCTTCGACAGAAAGCGTCCGAGCTCGGATCTGAATGTTTACAGACGGCCGATCCCGACCGTGAATGAAACGGTTTTATTTCCTCTTTGCTTTCCTGGTTTGGGTAAAACGATGTAAGACCTTCGTCCTCTTCGTCTTCGTTTCTTTTCTTTTCTTCTTTTTTTTACATTTTCTGTATTTTCCGTTCCTGTGAAGCCGACGGCTGGACTCATGTGTGCTGTCTAATTTATTGACGTTTGCAGGTTTTTTACTCTGACAGATTGTACGACCCTGCCAGCAGTTGTGAAATAGCTTCTTTTTTTTTTTTTGTTCCTTAAACTCGTCATCACCAAAGAGTTTTGCACAGAGTCTGTTTTAGGTGTCCCGTTGCATGTGTGTGTGTGTGTGTGTGTGTGTGTGCGTGCGTGTGTGCATGTGTGTTTGTGTCTCTGTGTGTGTGTGTGCGTGCGTGTGTGTGTCTGTCTCTGTGTGTGTATGAGTGTGTGTCTGCAGCAGCTTCCCGTGATGCTTCAATCATCTCCTTATATTAACTGTCCTCCCGGTGACGCAGGCAGACGCGTCTAAAAAAACAACCAAACAACTCCTGCAGGCGCCTCCGTGCGCGTGCGCGTGCACGTGCGCGCTCAGTTAGCGGGTTATTAACTACAACTAGTTCACTTGAGTGAAGTCTGAACATTCAGATGCTTTTATTTTATTTCTTTACTTTACAGAAGATGATCTGATTCTACTACAGAACATTTATTATTACTATTACTATTATTAGTATTAGTATTATTATTGTTATTTTTATTGTTATTATTATTGTTGTTGTTGTTTTTGTTATTATTATTATTATTATTATTAATATTATGATTAGTTGCCTTTTTTCCCCCCAGAATTGAATGTTCCAGTAAATTCACTTCAGAGAAACTGCAAAAAACCCAACAGCTACATCTCAGGCTCTACAGGCCTAAGTTAGCATGTTAAATGTAAAAATTCCCCACAGTAGAATTAGAAAAAGACTGAACAAGTATGGCTTGATGGGAAGGGTTGCAGGAGAAAGCTTCTTCTCTTGTAAAGTTGCATCAGAACAAACCACAAGGGTTCTGAAACAATATTCTATGGACAGACAAGGCCCAAGTACAGCTGTTTGGTCAAAATCCCCATCAGCACAAACACCTCGTACTAACTGTTAAACTATGAGACGGAGATGATTTGAGCGTGTAGCCTCAGGACTTGGTAGCCACTGAGTCAGCCATGAACTCATCTGCAAACCAAAATATTCTTGAGTCAACTATGAGGTCATCTGTTTGATAGCTAAAGCTAGTGGGAGGGGTCGTATCCCAGGACAACCATCCCAAACACATCAGCAAGTCTAAATCAGAAGGACTGAAAAAGAAAATAGTCAAGTTGTTGCAATGCAGACCTAAGCCTGATTGAAAGGCTGTGGTGGTATGCTAAGAGAAATAAACACCGGCAAACATCAACAAACTGAGGCACCATTGCAAAGAAGAGTGGACCAAAATTCCTCCACAACTATGTCAGAGACTAATAACATCATACAGGAAATGATTACATCAAGTGAATCCCTTGAATCATCACGGGGTGTGCTTAGTTTTTCACACTGCTTCTGCATTTTGGATGCTTTTTTGTTGAATAAATCATTCCATGTAATGCTGTTCTTCATCTTAAGTCTTATCTACCTTATTCTAAGACCAGGTAAGAAATAGATGTTACATAAAGCCTCAGAGTTAAGAGGACATACTTTCTTTTTCATGTAACGCTGCATGTAGAGCATTTATTCATGATGCTTCTATGATTATTGCATTATTAACCAATATGCCATTTGTGTTACAGAGCCAACTTAAAACAGTTCAGTGAATAATTGATTGCTTCCTTCATACAGGCTGGTACTTTGAGGTAAATGAGCTGATTTTATTGGAGGAAGAACAGGCCAGGAGAGCTCTGGAGGAAGAGAGGATGAGGATGGAGGAACACGCCCGGCAGCGGGAGCAGATGATCGGAGGACCTCCCCGAGGTCTGAAGGAGCTTTGCATGTGCATTCATTATAATTCTGTGAATGGGAGGACAGAACTCCACATGGGTGTTTAATGGACCCTGATCATCATTCTCATTCTGTTTCCCTTTTCTCTCTGTTTTCCGGCTGCACAGAGTTGAGGTTGCTGTTATTAGGCTGGAAGGGTGTTGGGAAGAGCTCGGTGGGGAACTCCATCCTCGGCCGTCGGTGCTTCGAATCAGGCCAGGAGACGGAGCTGTGCCTTAGAAGGCAAGCGCTGGTGTGCGGCCGCCGCGTCACTATTGTCGACACCCCGGGCTGGGACTGGTTCTCGGTAAGGCGGACCCCAAAGCGGATCCGACAGGAGTCCCAGCGTGGCGCTGCCCTCCTGCGACCCGGACCCCACACCCTGCTGCTGGTCCTGCCCGTCGTCTCGTCCCTCACTGCCAGGAAGAGGAGAACGCTCTTGGCGCACATAGAGACTCTGTTTGGTGACAGCGCATGCCTCCACACCATGGTGCTGTTCAGCTGCGGGGATTGGCTGGGACGCACACCCATCGAGGAGCACATCCTCAGAGGCGGGCGGGAGCTGCAGAGACTGCTTGAGTTCTGTGGGAACTATTACCACGTTCTGGACAGTAAGACACCCGGCAAGGACAGGAGTGTGTCGGTCCTGCTGGATAAGATAGAGGAGATGATCAGGGAGAACGGCGACAAGGCCTTCCTTCCCATTCAGACAGAGTGGTGTAAGTCACATTTCATTTTCCTTCTTCGGGTCTCCTGCCATGATACTTAAGCTAAAAAACTAGAAGCTGCTGGGATGGGCTCCTGCCACCCTGCAGTGGGATAAGCGGGTATAGAAAATGAATGGATGGGATTTCTTCAACGTTTTCTGCATATAGACCAGTCCAGCACCCGAGTCATTTTTCTGAAACAGAATGTTGTTTAGTGTTGTTTTGCTGAAATAAGCAAACTTTCCCTGTAAGAAACACGTATTTGTCATTCAGTATTAAAAGGTGCCATGGTGGCCACTGACCTTTAACCCCCAACTCCTCCCCAGGCACTGAAATATGACCCCGCCCCCACTGCTCTCTATTTGCCAACAGGGATGAATAAAAACAAGTAAAAAACATTATTATTATTTTTGTGATAAGGTGAATACCAACCCTCTTCTGAAGGATATGCCAGCTGCAGGTGCAGTTTTCGAATAAAATAAAAGACGACCGTTGCTGCTTTCAGTGCCCTCCTGTCTGAAGGCCTGTGGATCACGGTTATAGAATCTTTCTTTGAGTTATGATGAGTTAAAATGATGAAAAACCCTTTTTTTGTTCCTCCTGATTTTTTTTTATATGTTAAAAAAGATTATTCATGAACGGTTTGCCCACGCACTTTCACACAGAGAGGTGAATCCTTCCATATCTTCCCTCCAGGAGGACTTTTGTCTCAGATGTTTAGCATTACTTTAGTTTTCCAGACATTTTTGTCGTCTCTGTTTTGACTGTTTAAAACTGTGTTGCTGTTATCAAGTTCATTTTTAAATCACAACACCTCAGTTTCAAGCACTAAGTTCAATGATTTGCAAGTCATTACATTCATTACATTTATTCCGTTTCCCAAACTGGGAAAGTATATCAGACTATCCCCACAAGGCTGAAGTTTGCTTCCATTGCTAGGAGTTGTGTACGCTAATATAACCTTGTTTTGTTTGACAGTGAGCGAGGAGAGCTCCTACTCGTCTGACAACACCGAACCAGAGGACGACTGCAGAGGATGCCAGCTACAGTGAATGCATCATAGGTGGACGTTGCCTGGCTCTATTTTCTCCTTCTGAGTCTTCAGCAGGCCCAAACATCACCTCATGTAACGTAAACCTCATCTACAAACCTGAAGTTTCAGGGAAGAACAAAGGGTTGGGAACAGGAGTCTGGTTTTTTGCGTAACTCTTTGTTAGAAAAAAGATCAAATCCAGTGTTTACTGAGCAAAGTTCAGGTTGGACTAACAGTGAATGAATAACCATGTCTGAGTGATGTCCAGAACAGACACTCTCGGACCCACGAGGAGGAGAAACAATACGCCGCAAGTGACCAGAGCTCGATCAGTGCTGCTAAAGAGACCGCAACCCAACATCTTTGTAGATTTGTGTTCAGTCTGAACTGATAAGCTCTGCATTACAAGCTGAACAGAAAGGATCCGATCACGTCTGCAGCAAGTCTGTCACTCGTGATTATTGGAAGACTAAGAGTTATCTCTGTTGTGTACATCCTTGTACGGTCATCCCTCTCTGCACCAGGTGCCATTACTGCTCATTGCTCGGTTCGGATCATTAAGGGTTGAACCGATCAGCTCAAGTGAAAGCAGATACCAAACCAAAACACGGACAGTGAGACGAAAACACTGTGTTGTAACATGTGCTCCGCAGTGCAGAAACATGCTCACAGTTTTCAGTTTACATGCTCCACGATAATAAACCAGACCCGGAGGTATTCTCTGATCGCTCGTATGCAGGTTATTAAAAAGATCTCTTCATTAAAGTTTGATTAGAGTCTGCTCAGGGGATGAACTGATGACCTAAGAGCAAAATCTGGCACATTTACAGAAATGCTGATTAATGCCGATTGCAAAAACTGCAGACGCGAGTCCCATAGCAAATCATATCTGGGAGTATTTGCTTTAGATTGTGGGGAACTTTGCAGTTTAGTTTCAATGGGTAGATTGGGTTTATTGAATCCTTATAAAGTAGCGAATGAGTTTGTTTTTTTTGCTTCGCATTCATGCTCAAAAGGAGCTCTAAAAAAAAGTTAGGGGAGGGCTGCATTGAAACTTTGCAGTCTCAGATCCCCGTGGAGCAGCTCGGTCATGCATCCTGCGCAAATATCGACAAGGTAGATTCAGCTACGTGCCTCAGCATCAAAGCGTGAGAGTGGGAGTTCAGCCCTGCAGAAGCAGCAGAGCTGTATCCTAAAGGCTACATCAAGCTTTCGCATGCTACAGAAACAAAATAACCTCATGAACCATTCAAGCTCACACAGGGCCTTTCCTATCTGCTAACCTTTTCTACTACAACATCAGTGGTGATATTTTCACAAAACAAACAAACAAACAAACAAAAAAAAGGAAATATGTAAATCTACACCCAGCAGTCAGAGGCATGTTAATAAGACATCGCATGCAAACAAATGAGTGCCTGAAGAGTTCAAGGCAACCTCACATCTTATTCCTCTGACTCCTACTTTAAAAAACAAATCTGTGATTTTTCTGAAATGGCCTCACATCCCTCCACCTTAACTTAACAACTGCAAAAAAGACTAAAGTGGAACGAGAGGAAGAAATTTCACCGACAGGAACAACTAGATGTGTATATAATTTGTGATGGATACCACTGCCATGCTGTAAACATTCATTTTCTACCCATGATGATGTAGCCAACAGAATCGCTGCTCCCCCCTCTGTGTTTTACTGACTCTGCTTCTGCTAGTAACGTAGGCTACCGCTGCACTTAGCGCGACAAGCATGACTTTTAAATTTCATCTGAAGATGTTGCAAACACACGTTCAGAGTCCCGCTCCACCTGTTAATGTTGTGAAAGCAGTGTGTATTCGCAATGTAAAAATATGATCAGTTGTAAGCGAATAGCTAAGCATTTTGCACTGTATAAGTTCCACCACTTTACTGTAGCCAAAGTGACTGTGCAGTCTTTCCTGTATGGTAATTGCATCATCAGTACTTTGATCATCCTTTGACAACAATAAAAGACATAAACACACTGGTTTCTGTTTATATCGGATGTAGCAGTGCTTCCCAGAAGTGGTAGTTGTGTGGTATTATCACCAGGTGGCAGTGTAGCAAGCAGATTACAAAGTAAAATAATTAACTGTTAATAATCTTATATCTTTATTACCCTTTAAAACAAAGCAGCATCGTCATAGTCTTTCCTTCCTGGTAGAAATCATTTGCATATTAGCTCTGCACCAGTTTGATTTTGGAACGCCTCCACAGAAGTATAGATCACCCCCACCCCCCCCCTCTCCCCCCTAAACTGTCTGGACAAATGCCCAGGCCAATTACAGGATGTCCACCGAGGACCCGTTTTAAGATGAATGCGTTCGGGTGATGTTATTAAAGCTACGCCTAGGTCAGCATCCCTTTTCTCCCTCGCTTCCACCTCCATTTTCTACAGACAACTATGCACTCTTATTACGACCCCCCCCCCCCCCTACACATGAACTATAACAACTCATAATTCAGTAATCAAAACCCACTATGACAATGATATCTGAAACAGATTCCCTGCCTCAGTATGTAACATTAACTTCACATGACAGTCAGCTGATTGAATCCCCTTGTGTCTGCAGCGTGCTGCTGGTCAGGTGGGCTTTATTATCCTTCCAGTCTTTTTATGGACATCAATGGTTTCCTTGTTCCTGGACATACAGCGATAAACCAAGAGGCCATCATCTTAGATCGGGCACGTTTTTGCACAAATCTAAATTTGAATTAATTTAGGTGGCCTCTCTTTATTCGAGGCTCATATTCCTTGTGGCATTGCCTGTCTGTGAAAACTGTATTCAATCCATAAAAATAAAAGATGCACCAACAAGAAAACACAAATCCATTCAATTACATCTCAGTCTTTATTAAGAGATTCATTATACATATCTGGTTATATCACATTTATAAACTCTAAAAAGACATCCTAATGGCAAGTGAGGTCCGGATGTAGGAAAAAATACAAGTAACATCAAAAGGTTATATTTACTGGATGGAAAATACTTATTTCTAAATAACTACTAATACATGATCAAGTCTTTTACACTTAATACCAGTGGATATATATCTGCATTGTGTATCTAAGACATGCTGTGTTGACAGAACATGCTGATACTGATACTTAACATGAAACAGATTCTGCTGATCTCACTCCCTATTTATCACTTCTCAATGCATACCATCAAATCACTACTACTAGGTCCAACCACTAGGGGTCAGCACTGAGCCCTTTCTTCATCCGAGTCTGGCGAACTTCATCCATCAGCTCTTTGAGATACTCGATCTCTCGGGCCATAGACTCAGCCTTCTCAGTCAGTTCCACATTCTTCCTCTCCAGCTGTGCATACTCATCCAGAAGACATTCCTGTTCAGCTCTTTTCTTCTGCCTGTAACGGTTGGCAGCGGTTTTATTCTGCTCCATCTTCTTCTGCTTCTTGTCCTTTGGCGCCTTTAATGTTGCCCTTTGAACTCCACCTGCAGCCCGGACGGCCTTTACGTCATCTATGACGACAGTAGGGGGTGGTGGGCTAGCTTTGTGTTTCGGCTCAGGGTATGGCCGGGTTCTGGGGGACCTTTGAGGAGGAGAGGCTGGCGGGGAGTGGTTAATCACCTCTGACGGGACAGTGATCTCAACTTGGTTTTTGGGAGCCAGCACAAGGACAATGCGAGTTGGGGAAAGGGAGAGAACGATCCTTGGGACCTGAGGGACTACAGAGGCTACCATGGGCTTCACCTCACTCTCGGACACATCCACCTCACTGCCCAGGTCCAGAGTGAAGTCTGGGGAGCAAGGAGAATCAACCACGGGGGGGGAGGGGTCTGGAGAAGCTGGTTCAGATTTGATTTCCAGCTCCTCTTGTGGATCTGGGACATAGAGCGGAGAGGATGGAACTTCTTGCCCGTCAATGTGAGATTCAGGCTCATTTACTGTAATGACAGAAGGATCTGAACAGATACTGGGGAGGAGAGGAGAGGGTTCACTGGGTACGGAAGCAGAGGAAGGACTTGAGGGTACAGGAGTTGGGAGACTTGGCAGTGGGAAGGAATCGAGCTCCATGGGACAATCCAGGGAGGCAAAGAATTCTTCTGGAGAGCCGGGGCAGTCTTCAGCAGGACTGCAGGAGCCAATCAAAGAATCCAGGTCAAACTCACTTAGATCCACCCTCTCAGCCATCCAATCCAGGTCACTAAGCGCATCCTCTGTGGAGACAAAAATTAATAAGTTTTTAAAAATTCATCAGTTCTGAAATTACACCAAAATTGCAGAATTTTTTTTCCTAGTGTGTAGCACCACTACCTTTGCTGTCATCTGAGGGCATCTGGCTACATCTCAGCTGACCAGGGTCACCCAGCCAAGGGAGGGGAAGCAGATCAGACTCAGTCCCAGCCTTGTTCCCATGGAGGAGAACAGCGGGCGGTGAGGGAGGAGGAGAGTAGAAGGGAGGAGGAGAGGAGGAAGAAGACAACGATGAGGAGACAATGGCTGACACAGGTGATGTGTCCCCCTCCAGTGAGGCCCTTCCTCCTTCCTGTTGTCTGTCTCTATCTGGGTTAATGAACAGGGAGTCCATGACGTCAGCCATGGGAGAGGAAGGCTCCCAGAGAAGGGCCTCCATGTCTTCCAGGCCAAACTGTGAGCTTGTCATCATCATGGTCATAGTGGCTGTTGTTGGTCACAAATGGAGTGTGAGACGATGTTAGGGTAGCAACGAACTCTTTTATGCTGTCAGATGCAGCAGTGCTGAGGGTTCCCAAAAAGGACCTGAAAAATTTGTGAAAAGAATAAAACATGGTGAAAATCTCAAAACCACAAATGCATAAAATCTCTCTTTTAAAAAAAAAAATAAAAAAAAAAGTTTAGAAACAATTATGATAAAATACACAACAAATGTTAGCAACACTGCCCCCATGGCTGTAATACACCTGCCCCCACATCACGTGCTCCCTCCCAACCACCGGTCCTGTGACTCTGACGTCATCCCGCTTCCTGACAAGGTTACAGACTCCACATTCCCGTAACAGATCCACTTTGTTCTCAATCCACCCCCAGGAAAGGAAGCCGCCATCTTGACACAAAGAAGCGAACCACTCGCTGCCACGTTGGCAAGGAGAAGGCCTGGCAGACGCGATAAAAAAAAAACTACTTCTGTCAATTGAGACAACGCCATACCGAACACTAAAAACAAACAAAAAAGCGAGAATATATAAAACCAATGATAAAAATTTATATTTCAAGTCAATATCACGTGTTGCGTAGTTCTCGCTACGAGTCCTGTGATTAAAATAAGGCCTAAAAATGGAACAGTTAAAGTATTACAACAATGTAATATCAAATTAACAGAAAACTGCTAAAAACAAATTGATATTTATTCTAATAAAGTTAGGCCAGACTAGCCTGGCGGGCGGCCGCCCTAGGCCTGACAGCTGTCACCGAGTAAAGTTATAAAACAATACTTACGACATTTTTGCTGAATTAGTAGTGACTCAGTGCACTGGTTGGATGCACTGTTTTGTTGGTTGCTGCTAGGACGCTGCACACTTCTACACTGCCATTTCGGCAAAATCTACCGGTGTCCAACAATGCTGTCTCTTCGTTTGTTGATTCTCAGAATGGAAAATGGCGAGTGAGGTGGTGCGGTGATAATATAGTTTACGCGTAGAGGGAGTGGCTGTATGCTTCCGCATTTCTCCAACATATCACTTCGCCATGATCACTGTACTAAAAGAAGTGGTACTAGACTTTTCACAATTAATACAATATTGTTTATTTATACAAAATAATTTTACATCAGATATAAGTATCGTCTTACAACTATGCAGAATTTACATAATTGATTATGTTTAATAAATCAAAAATGAAATAATTTAATTGTCACATTGTAAAGATCTTACATACAAATAAACATATATTCACACACACATAATTCCTCTTTAATTCAACACAGCTTTTCCAACATTTGAATCAGATAATCAAGCTCCTCCTGCAGGGCTTTGGCCAAAATGCAAACTCTACTTGCAAACTTGCCCTTGTTGGACTTTTTGAGTTTCTGATTGTTTTTTTCTGTGAAATACTCATCTATTTCAGCAGCAAAAGCTTTAAGCAGACTTCCAGATGTCAATCCACCTGGGAGGGTAAGAGACATCCTCCTACTGTTGTTCATGTCCCTGAAAACAGCCTGCGACAGTTGTGCCATCCTTAGTGCATCTGGGTGAGCTCCTGCCCTTTGTAACCTGACAATGTCGTGCCTTCGCAAGTCATTCATCACAGAGAGGATAAACTGCAGACAGAGTTCAATGTCAGCAACTTCGGACTTATAGTCATCAACCATTTTCTCCACTCTCGTCCTGTTCACAGTCTTTTTGTTGGCTCTAGCAGCATGGGCGCCAAGGCCTCCGGCAGATGCCACCATACCAGCACCAACAGCTGTAGCAATCAGTGAGATGCCCATAGTCATTGGAGCCAAGGCGATGCCCACCACTGCAGTCACTCCTCCCACAGCACCTGTGGTGCCTCCAGCAATCCCCATGTTTTTATTGGTCTTCTTCACCTTCTCCAGCTTTTCACAGATGGATTGGAACTCTTTGATGCTGTTCTGCAGGCTTTCTCTGCGTTTTATCATCAGAAGGTTGTAGAGACGCCGGGCTGTTCGCACATTCATGGCTTTCTTATTAACGGATCTGCGTAAAAACACGGACATAAAGACAAAACCTTGTAGTTAATAAGGCTAACGTTAATATAAAGTATAGTCTTAAATAATTGTCCCATTACCTACCATCATCACATTTAAGAAGTTATACAGATGCTCATTTTTTTCTGACATATTTCAGTGTTGATGATAGTTTGCATTCGTTAGGCTTACCTGATTTCTTCCTGTTTATCAAGCCCATACAATGATGGAGCCACAACATCAAGTTCTCCTGGAATAATCAGAGAGAGATCATACAACAGTTACAAAAATATTGTAACTCTGCAGTATCATTGCATTGTAACTGTATATTTTCCATGATTTAACCATTTTCAACAACCAATTCATGAAAAAAATGAATAAATAAAGATGCACTGATCATCTAAATAATACATTTTGTACTCACTGCACACTCCTTTCAACCATGTCAGCAGCCGAGTGATGTCCTGGTGAAAACAGATTATTTTCTTGTCAGAAACACCAAGGAGTGACAGCTCAGGTTTTAAATGTGGTCCCTGTGTCTTGGTACTCTCGTTACAGTTTGTTGTAACTAGCACAAGGAAAATATCTTGCAAGTTCAGAACAAACCTCTACAACCTTAACTGACTTGTGCTCTGCTATATTTCAGATGCAGGGAGAGGACAAGGCAAAGAAAACTCTTAAAAATTCTTACGTCTGAAGACAGCTGATATATGGGGTCGTAGTTAGGATCAGACTGGTATGTCGACCTCATCCATGTCTGGAAATGTTTCACAAAATCAGACGAACAGATCATGAATTGAAATAGGTTTATAACCCATTTATTAAAAAAAAAAAAAAAGAATGAAATGTGTTCAATGATCCGCACCATCACAGCTTGTTCATCTGGGATAGGATCAATGTAGGAAGGAAACTCTCTAAAACTGTAGTCGTTGATCTCTGAAAGTGGTGGACTGAATGAAGGTGGTGTTCTGCTCTGTAATATACAAAAGAAAATCTTTTGATAATCAATTAATTCAAAAGTACAACAGCATTTTCTCTGGTGCTGTTCATTATAAAATGAATGACTTGTATTGTCTTTCAATTGCTTTTACAGTGGAAGAACTGGGTCTCCCGAGTTTTAAACCATTTTTTTTCATTTATCTTATTTATCTATCTTTAAATGAAATTAAAATGAAAACAGAATGCAATGATTTTCAAATCTCATAAGCCCATATCTTATTCCCAGTAGAACATAAACAACATATCAAAATATTAGCTCATTTTTAATTCAGTGGCATCAACACATTAAAAATAAATTGCAACACAAGGCTGGAGAAGTAATTAGCACAAATAGAAAACAACTGGAGGAGAATTTGACAACTAAGTCAGTGTTTCAATTCCCGGCTTCCCTTGACTACATGTCGAAGTGCCCTTGGGCAAGACACTGAACCCCAAGTTGCCTTCCAATGTGCCTATCGGGATATGGATGTGTATAGAGGCACTAAGTATGTTTCAATATAAGTGCAGTGTGTGAATGGGTCAATTTGACAAGTAGTGTCAAAGCGCTTTGAGTCAACATGACTAGAAAAGTGCTATACAAGTACAGTCCATTTACTATTTACCATCCCACTATATTATCATCAAAAGGATTAAGAGGATCAGGAGGAATCTCTGTGTGCATGGGATCAGGCCAAAAGTCAAAAGTAGATGCTCAGGATCCTTCAGGAGGCTCTGCATTAACAGCAGGTGTTATTCAACAGTTCACCTTGAAATCTACAAAGCTCTAACATGCAGCCGTATGTGAACATGATCCAGAAACGTCGCTGTCTTCTCTGGACCAAACCTCATTTAAAATGGTCTGAGGTAAAGTAGAAAACTGCTCTGTGGTCAGATGAATAAAAATTTGAAATTCTTTTTGGAAACCATGGACTCTGTGTCTTTATCAAGATCTACGAGGCATGGTGGTGGAAGTGCTATGGTCTGTGGTTGGGACACTACCACAGCAAGTTGGTACCATGGAGTCATTGACTGAAGTTCTGCAGTACATCTAAGAACAATTTTCTTAAAGAAGTTATTGTTGGGTGTCTTTTTAATTCAGGTAGCCAAAAATCAACAATTCATGTTGGCTAACCAGTGCTACATGTAGGAAGATAGTTTGAGGACTAACATATCCCTTATTGCCATGACAAGAAGCACTTGTGTTTGTTTTGGTAGCTACATATCCAAGGCTCATCCGCTCTGCAGGGACTGTCCTACCTGTGAACTGCGGTAGAGGGAGGGAGGTTGATATGGAGATGGTGCAACCCCACCTCTGCTTCTGTTTGTACCCTGAAAATTTAAAACATCTCAGTTGAGTACAACCAAAACACTTTCACAATTTATTTTATTTCTGAGAACGGGTTTGTAGGCATTTATGGTGTTGATTGTTAATTTAAAAATATAAATTCATATGTTACTTTGTGCATAATTTGCAGCTTGCAATCTACCTGTGCTTGGTAAGTTGAATGGGAGTTCCTCGATTCTACAGAAAGTGCTGGCGAGACAGGCCTCAAGGAGCTGACAGAGGAAGCCCTGGACAGCTGTGCTGTCCCAGTGCCTTGCTAGCCAATAAGCATAATACAAAAATTTGAACTAAAAATGCTGCACTTAAAGTACATTCTCAAGAGAGGGTGCACTTTTTTGTATCATTTCTCTACTATTTGTTCAACTTAGATATTATTTGCATGATATAAGCTACAGAAAAAAATAAACATCATTACGAAGAAGAAGAAATTTAGAATCCTTCCAATTTTACCTCTGGCGTTAGACTCATTACAGAAGGTGTTCGATTGGCATAATAAAGAGGAGAAGGTGGAGGGAGATCTGGTCGACGAGGGAGAGGAGGAGGTTTTTTCCCACGACTGAGATCCTGAGGCTATTGCAGAAGGAGAAAGCAGACAAATGCTAGGTTTTCTGGTACCAACGGGTAAAAGCATTGTTGAACTGAATTGATTTGAACTTTTTTGCAGATGAACACCACAGTTTACACATTTCAGAATATTCCCTATGGTCTCATCGAATTCTAAATGAGGAATTAAGAATGTTTTCTCATCACCAATTTAAACTATTGTGGTTCAAAAGATTTTTTTACCCTCGCAGTTATCTCAAGAATTGATTTGGAATAGTGACTGCTCCCTCTGGCTGATGCGGGTGAGTTAACATATGGTTTCCTCGGGGGTTTGGGAGGAGGACGAACAGGGCGAGGCGACTTGTCTGCAGACTGCCTCGTACTTTGGGAACTCTGGTCACAACAAAAAGGAAAATGTAAAAGCATACTAAATATTATGTGTATTTACAGGTTAGTATAAGACACAACATGCCAGTGAGTATCAAACCCAAGTCATCTTACAGCTGCAGTGTCTGTGCTGTGTGTTTTATCTAAAGAGTCAGCAGCATTGTTGTTGTTGTTGAGCTGTTTTATGGATTGTGGTTTAATCCTGGGGAGAGGTACGGGTTTGACTTTAACCTCCATCTGGGCTTGTGATTGGCCTCCATCCGCAGCAGCATCCTGATAAGAAGTATAATAGCATAGTTTTAATATAGCAAGAAGAAAGTTCAGACATTCATATCTTTACAGCACTCAGTTCTTTTTTTATAAGTAACAATTTCATTACTTGCAACACCAAAAACATTCCAAAGAAAAATCTTTTTTTTTTTTTTTTTTTACCATTAATGCATCCGGGTCTTCGTAGATAGACTCCAGGATTTCATCTGAGCCGGTGTGTGCCGACTTCTTGGGGGGCTTGGGTGACTGGGTTTAAAATATGTGAGAAATTACTTTCATTATTACAGCTACTGAGAAAAGAGCAAAGTTTAAGGTAATCAAGCATCCGGTAATCAGTTTCATGCCGTCATTTCCTGTCCTCAGTATCTGAGCTTTTACAGGAAATCTTTGTTATCTCTGTCTTGCTGGAAATTTTTGGGTTTCTCTGTTTCCTGTCCAGTTCCAGTAACACATCTGTAAACATCAAAGCATGACCTTAAACAGGTTTTTAGCTTTCAATAAAATCAACTGGACATGATTTCAGAACTTTTTCATGTCCCACGTCAGGTTTAGTTTGTGGTCATTTAATTAAACACGCGTCAAATGGTTTGAAGATTAGAAATGATCAATTTGGTTTCCGTGATGCTTGGTGGAGCATGTTACCATATGTTACAAGTAAACATGGCCACCCAGGTTACATAAAACGGTGATCACTTGATCATTAGCAATGAAAAACCAAGACTTGCTCCAACTATTTCAGTGTTTAGGTAATCAGATCTCACCATAAAACTTTTGAAAATATTTCATTGGAGAAATTGCTCATGAAGACCTTTCTGAAGACTTGTTAAAGAAAGTGACTCAGTGCATGAATACAACTCAATGGGAAGCTAAAGGTTCATTCACGCAAGCAAAAATAAGAGGAAATGAATTGCTGTTATCGATGTTCCTTGAAAAAATAATGTTCTAGCTTTCTAATATTAAGAGATCTGGTCTTGTTTATCTTATTTCACATTGGTTCCCTGGGGTTGAGAAGTTATGTGAGAAGAAAACATTACGCTTTTTGGGATAGCTGAATTAGATTTGCTTGCAACTTTTGGGTAACATTGAGGAGCCAGACGTTGAGGTTAAGTGTCACGTTAATCGTCATACGTGATTATTGAAAGGGCTGTGTCAGATCTAATGTGATAAATATTCCTTTACTATTTATATTTTAAAACAGATTGTATTAATCCTTATAATGCTTATAAATGTTCCTTGGATGTGTCCATGCTGTGAATGATTTAAATCTATGGATGGGATCGGGGCTTGTATTTTAAAAGATCAACCTTTGTCGACCTTTTTAAATAAATCACTGAAAAGGTGAAAAGTGTGGACAGAAATGCTATATTTTCTTCAAATAATGTGGTGAAAATCACTGTCTAGGATTACTTGGATATATTTTGGTTACATTTTTAAAATAGTGCAAATGAAATCTTAACATAAGAAACCAATTAGCTCATGCAGACATAATAGTACTTTGACCAGCTATAAAGTGCATTTTATGTGGATTGAGAATGTTTGGAAATGTTTATATATATATATATATATATATATAATTTTTGTTGATGTGATATAATATTTTCATTACAAAGTAACAACAGTAAGCCAAAAATTTGTTGGCTCCTTGAGTTTTTCATTCATATAAATCAAAACCATCCAGGAAATGTGCTTACAAGATGAGTATTGGTGCCAACTTGCTAGAAAAGGACTTTTGTTACTTGGTTCTTTATGGACTGTGGGCAGAGGTTTTAGGTTTGTATTCCAACATGCAACAAAAGAGTCAGTTTAATGAAGTTTTAATTGCACAAGAGAACAATATGTCTGTTGTGCAACGAGGAAGCAAGCAACCATTCCTGGTTGACGGAAGTCTTGCTGACAGAAATATTTTAAGAAAACGTATCATGCAACCAATAAATCGTTGTTCCTCAGTGTTGATCGGCATTTTTAAATGTGCACCAATTTAATTTCTAACTTTTTTTTGGCTGATTTGTTTTTTGGACAAGATTTTTGAGGAAACCACAATGTGGTACTGCACACATACTTCTAAATAATAGTGTTTTTTTTCTACTTAACATTTGTTGAGCTCAAATATTTCACTACTAGCCTTAAAATCCTGCTGGATAATTTCTTGAATAACCTCCATTGACTTATAAAGTGAATCGCATTGGTTTATGACTAAATTCCTGTATGAGACTGAATAATGAAACATTTTATCTGGCTTGTTTTGTGCTTTTTTACAACATAAAATAAATACAAAGACTAATTAGGTGACTGTCACCAAACAAAGAAATGGTTTGTTCCTACCGTCATGTTTTGAAGCTCCTACTGTCCTGCGTGGAGTTTGATTAAGAGTCTTGTAGAAGACATTGGTTTTCCCATGTGCTCATATTTTGTTATTTCAGTCACAGATACCAAGGTTATGTGCTCCTCCTCTCGATGCATACAGATTAAATGAAGCTGTAACGTGTGAGACAGAAATACTGTGAAAATATGTGGGTGGATTCTATTTTTTTCCGACTACTTGACAGACGAAGATGCACAGAAAGATATATGTAGAAACTCCCACAGAAATCTGCAAAAACATACTTGCCTATTGTCTGGTGGGAAGAAGTAATGTATGTAACTTCATGCTCTACAGCCCGGCCTCCCTAAAATATACCTGTACTACTTCTTCCTAAATGACCATCAACTCAACTTTACAATTGTTGTGAAGAATATTCCTATTGTTTGCTCCCTGAAGTTTGATTGATGATGTTGATGTGTTTGTGCGTTTCTTGTTTGTGCCTCAGTTTTGACGTGACAATGTTGGTACTTTCTGCGCTGGGAATTTTATCTGAAACCAGATCAGCAGGCTGAGCAGGATATTTTTCTGTCTGTTCCTGTGCTTTCACACGAATTGTGACAGAGGTAAGTTTTCTTTTTCAGATCCTGTTGATATGTTTGGAATGTGCACCATCTTTCATTCATTAATTGAAAATCCTCAGTGTTGATCCATTTCATTCAAATAGATGCCAGGAAGTTACTACCAGACACCTACAAAAGTAGCCTAGTCCTCAAGGTAACTCACTCAGTCCCACATACTGTACAGAAGAAAACCTTTTATTCCTTATTTTCCTGTTTTCTCTGTCAAATTCCATCATCAGCCCAGAGCTGACGATGGTGCAGGATATTATTGGAATTTTATGTACAGGTTTCTTTTTATTCACAACAATCGGCCACAGCATGAAAAATATAAAGTCTTTATTATCATTCCATGTGCAGGCAGTCAAATTAGGAGTAAGCCAAGCCAAGGCAAGTTTATTTGTATAGCACATTTCATGTACGGGACAATTCAAGGTGCTTTACATAAAACATTAGAAACATTACAGCGGGATGCAGAAGAAGCATTAAGAAGAATTAAAACAAAAATGAAATAACAAAATAATAAACAACAAAAAAAAACCTCAGAGAAAATAGGATATATCACTTGTTTTCATAAAAGGCTGCAAATAGAAAAGTTTTTAGTCCTGATTTAAAACTGCTGAGAGTCTCAGCAGACCTGCAGGTTTC
>JBBBVU010000022.1:2640146-2654757 GCA_037177055.1 Atherinosoma microstoma | reverse complement strand
AGTAGAACCGCTGCTCCTCCGCATCGAGAGGAGCCAGATGAGGTGGCTCGGGCATCTGGTCAGGATGCCTCCTGGACTCTTTCCTGGGGAGTTATTCCAGGCATGTCCCACCGGGAGGAGACCTCGGGGTAGACCCAGGACAAGCTGGAAGGATTATATCTCTCGGCTGGCCTGGGAGCGCTTCGGGATCCCTCCAGATGAGCTGGCTGATGTGCCCGGGGAGAGGGAAGTCTGGGCTTCCTTACTCAGGCTGCTGCCCCCGCGACCCGAACCCGGATAAGCGGAAGAGGACGGTACGGTAAAACAGCCTCGAATGGCATGTCTTGTCACATAATTATGCATTCCTGCACTAAAAGATAATTTTTCATAGCAGATTGTAGGTCTCTTGGTTGTGATGGCATTTTTCATAAACACCATCAACAAATAATTTAATCTGTTCTTTACATCCATCCATAAAAGATTTTCATGCATCCATATGACATTAGTCCTTAATCCACATCCAAGAGCCACCCGAGCTGCTTTATTCTGGATTATTTGCAATTTCCTAATATTTCCTTGTGAAGCATTGGACCAAACAATTGGACAATAATCTAAATATGATAAAACCAAAACTTGGATAACTGTCTTCAAAATAGTTTGTTTTAAAAATTTTGAGCATCTTCTAATCATAGATACGGTGTTTCCCATTTTCATTACCACCATCTGGAAATGTTTATTCCAAGAGAACGATATTCTCAATAATAATTCCTAATAATTTTATTTCTTCTACTTGTTTTACCGGCATATTTTTGAAACATAGATCAAGTTTTGGATTTGATCGTAATAAATAGTTGGATCCAATTACCATGCAAGTAGACATTTAGGATGAGTTTATTACTCTCAATCCACTCCATTATCATCTTTATCTCCTCATTCAGGTTTTTGTTAAGGTCTTCAATTGTTGATTCTGCTAAATAAACGGTGGAATTATCCGCATACATCCGCATGCAATTTGAGCTGCTCTGAATACTAATGGAAAATAATTTGTGAAGATTGAGTACAGTAGAGGCCCAAGGCAACTTCCTTGGGGCACCCCGTACTTAACTTGTTTTGTTTCTGATGCTTCCATTGAAATATACCGTTTGCTGTCTAGCATGTAAATAACTTTTAATCCACAATAATGCGGAAGAGAATTTGTAATGTTCCAATTTTTCTAATAACAAATCATGATCTAATATATCAAAAGCAGCAGAAAAGTCTAAAAATACTGTTCCTATAATTGTATTCTCTTCTATTCCCCTGTACCAGTTATCTATAATTTGCGTTAAAGCATTTGCAGTAGAGTTTTTTTCCATATATGCATGCTGAAAATTTGAAATTAGAATTAGAAAAGTAAAACTGAATCTGTTCATACACATATTTCTCCATATTTTGCTGAAAATAGGCAGTAAACCTATTGGCCTACTATTTGATTCTGACAACTATAACTGCTTGTTTTTAGGAATTGGCATAATTTTAGATATTTTCCACGCTTGTGGACACGTACCTAGATTTATACTCTGGTTAAAAATATGCGTAACCATTGGGGCAATAAATGAAGCTATTGGCTTAAGTAATCTTCCATCAAGCTCATCAACTCCCGGTGGTTTGTCATTAACATTAATTCAATTTTAGCAAAACTAGCATTTTTCAATTTACACTCTTTAGCCTCCATGATCTGATCAATTAATCTCACTCCCAAAGTATTGTTCTGGTGTTGAAGTGTACTTTTTAACTTATCAATCTTTTTAATGAAAAAATTATTCAAATGATTTGCTAAATCATCCGGTTTAGTTAGAAAATCTTCTCCAGTATCTAGATAGGATGAAGTGGACCTAGAGTTTCCCTTCAATAGATAATTCAATTTGTTCCATAACCGTTTACAGTCATGTATTGCTTCTTGCAGAACATTTTCATAATGCATTTTCTTTTTCTTCTTATTCAATTTACAGACAAAATTCCTTAATTTTAAGCATACTTGCCAGCCTGATTTAAGATTTGAAAATCGAGCAATCATTTTAGCTTGATCTCTTTCTTTCGTATGTTCTTTAAGTTCTTCATCCAACCATGAGTTATTAACATTCTTTACTGTAAATTTCTTTACTGGAGCATGATTATCAACAATCCTCGTTAATGTCTCATTGAAAGCACAAGAGGCCTTTTCAGGATCCCTTTGTACAAATACTTAAGACCAGTCAGCATTCTTAATTTCTACAATATACCTTTCCTGATCAAACCATTTATAGGACCTTTTTCTAATTATCTTCAAACCTTGCTTATGGCACCTTTGTTTTCCTTACTGTTAATTCTAAATTATGGTCACTGCAACCAATAGGCACCGATATTGCCTCAGAACAAACCTCTGGATTGTTCTAAATATATATGATCGATGCAGGTTGCAACTCGTTTACCATTGCTCTTTCAACATATCCTAGTGGATTTGTTTACAATCTGGGATAATTGGACAGCAACTAGAGTTCCAGTCAATGTTCATATCACCCAGAAAATACATTTCACTTCTCAAACAGCTAACTTTTTCCAACATATCACACACTTTGTCCACGTACCACATATTAACATTTGGGGGTCTATAGAAACATCCTATTAATATTGGCTTCAAATATTTTATGCAAACTTGAAGCCAAAGAGCTTCAATATCTAATACCATTAAATCTCGTCTTACTTTAACGGGTAAATGATTTTGAATATAACATACCACACCTCCTCCGTATGCATTCCTGTCATTTCTAAAGACATTGTATTGGTGTATCATCACAGATGCATCCTCAAAACTACAAAAGTAGCATCTAAATGAGTCTCAGATACCGCTAATATATGCAAATTATTAACAGATAAAATATGCTCAATTTCTGTCATTTTATTCCTAATACTAGATATGTTAATATGGGCTATCCAAAGACCCTTTTTAGGCAGCTTATATGACATCTAAATAACTTATTCTGATGTATTCTTTGACAGATGTAATTTCAGAGCTTAATGAGCTCAATTTCAAAGCTTCAACAACTACATTTAAACATATCACAACATACATAGTAGGAAGTTTAAAATCAAATATGTTTGCAGCAATCAATTTCTAGTTAATGGGAGCAACCAAGTCAGGTGGTGTACAACACAGTCTGATGCGAAATAAAAAGATAAATAAAAAAAAACTAAAAATGGACTAATTCAGTATCTAAACCAGTTATCTTTAGCATGCTAGTAGTAACCACAATAGTAAGCAGTTTAGTAGGTTGCCAGCCTTGGCATGATGGTTGCCTGCCTATTCATGCTAATGTACAGCCTATTCATGCTAATTCCCCAGCTGAGGCAATATGTAATCCAGTTGGTCACCATTTTAGAAATGTTAGTCATTCGCTTACTTAAGCTAATGAATAGCTAAGATGATATGATCCAGTGAGTAGCTGGGTTATATGCATTACAACCCAGGTCAAAAATTTGCCACCACTAGCAGTTGGATTACCAGTGGTGGCTTATTATATATCCAATCAGTAGCTGACTTCAGCAAATTTATACAGTGGCCTCCTGAAGCAAAAAGCCTAGGTCTATCATGTACCTATTGTCCTTTTTAGTCCTTTTTATTGTTAAACTGGCCGACTCAGGTGATTCACCGTTTGGCTTGTGGTCAGAGCTCTTTTCTCTACACACATCACATCTGGACAGAACTATTGGAGAGAAGATAGATATGAGAGAATAAGGAATGAATGAAAAATGAAGCTGATGGGAAATATGGTGAAAGAGAGATTAAAGCAGGTAAACAATACAAGGGGTTCATAAGAAAAAGAGAAACACTGGGATTAAAAGCCCAGCAATAAATCCTTTCTTCTTTCCGCATCATTTCCAGGGGCTTACTTTCCTCTGTGACTTTATACCATCTCACCTACCTTTTCTCTCCTCTTTTTGCACCTTTAGGCTGTCTTTACTCCCATTATCCCACCCCCAGTCCTGGAGAAAAGTTCAATCTTTGCATTTTCATTGTGGCTGCACACACCAGCAGCGCACCTCATGAAATTTTCATCTTACTCTCTCTGTCTCTGTCTTCCTCTCTTCTTATGTCCGCATCAATGGCAGGATCCAGCTCCCCAGGTGAGGAATGATGATGAGAAAATGTGAGGCAACCGGAGAAGGTTTGCCACACGGGGCTATGCAAAACTCTGCTTGGGGGTTAATGACAACAGCCAGCATGAGGAAGACTGGAGTTGCCTTCATATTTGTGCCACATAGCCCAAAGCAAAGGATGCAGCTGCTCTGATCTGAAGCTGTTTTGCTTCACTGGTACAAAGATCTATTGGGAAAAGGCCTCAAGTGGACAGCACTGCACAAATCATCTGTATGCTCAAGAGAAAGTCACCAATGTGACTTCAGAGACTCAAACAGAGCGTCTTTGTGTTACAGCCGCATATGCCAAGTCAATGTAAGTAAACCTCAGCTGCATAGTCGCATTTGCACAATTGTAACAATTATTCATGCTTATATTATCACAATAAAACTGACCTAGGTTGTAATATCCCAGCTTCAGACAGGCCCCGTGAGCATTGGAGTCAATGAAATTAGGAGTAAAGGTTAGAAAGGTGAATACTTCAAGTACTTAAGCACTGAAATGTCAGAGAAAAGCCACAGATTTCATTGAAATTTTGTGTGATGAATACTGTTTCTTTTGTTCCACATTAAGCCAGTCAAGTCAGTCAAGTGTAAATGGCCCTGTAATAACTCCTTCATCCAGTGGTTACCGCTGTATTCCCATCTGCTGGGATAAGGAACTACTGAAAAAGCAGGACACACACATGTGGCTCTGTCAACTTGTCCTTATAGCATGTCTAAACAGAAAGCATTACAGTCATGTTTTTCAGGTTTCCCTCTCATGCACATCCAGCCCTTTTTTTAAACCCTTATATTCTGTTTATGTTTTATACCTTTACAATAAGGTGCAGGTCAGCGTTGAACCAGCTCATGACTCCCCTCATAGTAGGGCAATTTTGACAGCTGCTTTAGACTTTGTTTGTTCCCACAGTAAGGCTGGAAAATATGTTTTTAAAAAAAACGTTTTTTAACAATATCAACATGGCAAAGCCATTTATAAAGAGGCACTACTGAACTTTGGCAAATTTTTCTCTGTTTTGCGCCCCCTAATGAAGGTTCATTCAGCATCCATCTTCATCCTGTCTCTTCTCTGAGCTCTATTTTCGGCCAGTAAAAGTCAGTCTGATGTTGACTCTTGTCTTATCTCTTGCTCTGTTACTTTCTCTCATTCTTTCTTTGCTGAATCAGCCATAGGACTGGTCCAAAATGGCCAGTGTGTTGATATCCAGTTGCTGGCATTTGACGTGGTGCCGTAAAGTAACCAAAGCTGATGCCCTGGGCTGGAACACAAATTTGTCAAACGCGGTTTCTCAACCCTGAAACATAGCAGGGAAACAAATGGCTTCTGTCATGTGCACGGAAATATCAGCGAGCCATTAAAATGAATCAGAAGTACAGAGTTTTAAAGTCATAAACTGGTGTTGCTTTAACATCAATTATTGTTGCATTCCAATTAGAGGAAACTCTACTTTTAACACACATGTTGAGTTAACTCTGGCAACTTTTCTTTATTTCCTAGACTAGTTGATTAGATATTCTTCTTCAATTGCTTCAAACTAAATATTGATGATTTAAAACCCCAACTTTGTCTGATGCGGTAATGCATGTGGTGCAATTGCTGCCTGAGGTGAGGTTACTCAAATAAAAGATGACATCTGTGCCACTATCGAATCCCATACACAGAGTGTTTATACTGCTCAAACAGAGGAGCCTGTTACAACTAAAAGGAACTCCAAACTTCCATCGTGACCCTGGAGGAGGTGGTAGTGGCACATGACTGCAAAGTACCACCAGTGGCTCAAGATCCGAGGTTGAAAAGTTGACTGCAAAAAGCAAGGATTTAGAGGGACACTCCAGTGAACACAACATCAGAGTGATTAGAATTCCTGACGGCCCGAATGACTCCAAGCTGAGAGATTTCATTGCAGAACTGCTCTGAGAAGTTCTAAACCTCGAGGAGAAACCGCTTTCCATTGGGACAAGACTGCATCTGAACTATCTATAGGGTAATGGAAGAAGTGAATAAATCCAAGGTATAGTCAAAGTCTTTTGGTACTGGCTAAATAGTACTTCCACTGCCAAAACTGCCAAACAGGTTGTCTGCTGTGACTGACGTCTTTATGTAAACCCAAAAGACTCCTAGATGTGACTTAAAAATGGTACATTTATATTTTCCCGACACATTTTCCTGATGAATCAAATGGGAAAATGCGTCCACACTTTTGACTGGTGGTGGATATATGATCTTTTTCATGACTTTACATTCCCACTAAATATATTTTAGTTACATGCTGTTTGGTAAAGACAGTGGTGGGAATCTTGAGGGCCGCTATCCTGTAAGTTTTAGATGGTTTCCTCCTCCAACATACCAGATTTAAATTAAATGATCCAGCAGCCTATCACATTCTGCACAGTGACTCATTCATTTGAATCAGGTGTGTTGAAGCAGCAAAACTTTCTAATACTTGAAGGACAAGAGCCAAGGTTCCCCTCCACTGTTAAGAGTCTCTGTTTGGAGTACAGTCCATTGGATAACAGGCCGTTATAGTTGGTTGGAAGAAGTTTATTTTCTTCTGATTTTCTAAGAAGACTCAAGGCACATTATTTTTTTTTGGTTTCTTTGTTTCTTTTTTCCTTTTTCTTTTTTTCCCATTTAGATATACAAATTGTTGGGTTTGTTCTTCATTCATTGATATGAATAAGTTTACTTTGATAGAAAAGAGGGATATTTAGGGAAAGGAGTTGGGAAATGGGGATTACTCTCCAGGTTCTCCTGTTATATTATCTGTGCTGTCACTGAAAAAATGTAAGCTGTGGACTATATATGCACACATAGCTAAGCCCAATGCTGGAGGGGACTAAGGTCTAACTTTTTGTTGTTAAAATGTACATGGAGTGAACAATCCTGTAAAGAGAAGAAAGGTACAGACTCATTTAAAATCACTGATATCAGACATAATGTTTTTGCAAGAAAACCACTTGAATAATAATTTTCATTATAGATTAAAAGTAAACCGGTTAGGTGACATTTATTTCTCATTTTTATCCACTAAGGCAAGAGGAGTGGCCATTTCATCAAGGAAGGGCGTGCCTTTTTTAAAGAAAAACTCATTCTTGACAAAGATGGCCGTTATGTTATAGTAATTGGGAAAATTCCTAATGCATCTTTTACTTTGATAAATGGATATGCTCCCAACAGGAGTAGATAATCATACTTTCTACCAAAAAAGTTTTCACAAGTGATGCCGGAACTATCCCAGGCGAAGTTTTTAGCAGTATCCTTCAATTATCAAGGAATGCTTTAAGTGACCTTCTATTAGAAACTCAAATCTTGTGGATATATGGAGAACAATAAACCCTTCTAGCAGTGTGTATTCTATTCTTCCTATATTAGAATAGACTATTTCTTTTACAGATGGAAAGCATATGCCATCCACAATGGATTATTGGCATTTAAGACCATAGTCCTATCACCTTCTCTCTCCTCGTAGATCACATGGACAGTCCAAATCACTCTAGGAGATTTAATCCTCAGTTACTTACTGATAATAAATTTAAAGAATATCTTAGTTCTCAGGTTGACTTACATTTTCATAAATGAACACTCCCGAAACCTCTTCCTCTATACTTTGGGAAGGATTCAAAGCTTTCATGAGAAGCTGTATAATCTCATTTGAGGTCTGTAGGAAGAAGGAAAATAACTTCAAACGAGTAGAGTTGAAGAAACAAATCTACTGGAAGAAGAGAATGCTTGGTGTCCTTCCATGGCTTTAAATGGAGTGATAATGGTATCTAAATATCAATATAATGGCATAACATCTGCAAAAATAAGTAAGACATTCATGTGTCCCAAAACATTTTGAATTTGGAGATAAATCTATCTATCTAGCACTGGAGCTTAGGGAAGTAGAAAATGAACACACCATACACAAAATCCAAACTGACAATAATGTAATACAAACTAAACCCAAAGATATAAATGATAGATTTCTTGAATTTTATATGAAGCTATATACTTCACAAAATGAGATTGAGCCTGAAGCACTAAAATCCTTTTACATTGGTATAGTCTCCCCAAACTTGGGGAAAAAAGAAAGTTACCATCTGAATGTAGAATTTAGAATTTAGCATCTCAGAAGTCCAAAATGCAATCTCCTCACTGAAAAATTACAAAACAACTTGCTCTGATGGTCTCCCACAGGGCTTTACAGAGCTCTGTTTGTGAAGCCCTACCCTATCTGCTGAGAGCAGTATATAAAACAGCACCAACTTTATCCAAAGCAGTGATCATTGTTATTCATAAAAAGCAACAAAAAAAAACCAAGAAGTATGCACTTATTGCCCAATTTCTCTTCTTAATGTGATGGTAAATACTTTCTAAATTATTGGCCAGTCAATTAAAATTTTTTATGTGAAATCTAGTCCATCCATATCAGGCACGTTTTATACCGAACAGGCACTTATCTTTTAATCTGAGGAGGCTGCATAATAGTATCCACACAAAGAGGGGTGGACCATCTGATTTTGTCGTACTCTTACTTGATGCTGAAAAGGCTTTTGACCAGATAGAATGGAGCTATCTATTTGAAGTTCAATTCAATCTTGGGAATACATTTATAGATTCAGTCACTTCCTATATAAACATCCCACTATGAGAATTCTCACAAATCAAACAATCTCTTCTTCCTTTAATTTGTACAGAGGGAACAAGACACCTTTAGTCTTTGCCCTTGCAATAGAGACCTTAGCCCAAAGCATTACAATAGACCCACATATACATGGTTATGTTGCTATTGGAACAATAAGTAAAATATCACTATATGCAGATGATAGATTATTTATAACAAAACCAGAAATTATCATGCTAATGTTTTAGATTACAGAATATTAGCTTTTTTTCGGTAATTACAAACCAGAGACTATATTCATAAATATGTGAAGGACTTTGAATCTGTAACAATGTCAAGCATAGATGCCTAATTTTGTCCCCCAGCAAGAACAAGCTGCTGTCTTGCCTATCTTATAATCACTGAGTTCTCCTTCTGCTCTGAATAAGTCCAAGTGGGAGGAAGATTTTGGAAAACACACCCCAGAAGATATATGGGAAAACATTTGCTCCAAAAGTGCTCGACACTTTCTAATTCAATTTGAAATCATCCATAGACTCCTTTACTCTAAAGAGAAATTACATAGTATATATCCAGAGGTGTTTCCCATGTGTGACACATATAACATTTCAGTGGGAACTTAACAGTTTTGTACATTTGTTGCATTATCATATCCCGATTAAGCCAGAACCATCTTTGAATACTAGCTTTTCCCCTTTGAAGATAGATAAAGGTTTATCTTATCTTATGTTATATTATCTTATCTTATCATTGTTGGTATCTCTGAGATGTATAAAAAATTAAAGAAAACACAGAAGTGCTTTCTTTCCTATTATTTTATTGCAGTGAAGAAAATAATCCTGAGGATGTGGAAAACCACAGCTGTTGATGCATGATGTGGTTGGAAGAGGTGACAAATACACTCCACACAGCAGGTAGAAGACAGGCTCTAGAAGACCTGGGAACCCTTCGCATGATTTTTAACAAAAAGAAATGAATTAATCCAATCCAGTTAGTCTCCACCTTAATGTATCAGATGGTTTTAACTAATGATAAACAATAAGGTTAAAAGAGTCTTGTCTTTTTTTTTATTAAAAAAAAGGAACTATTGTGAGTGAGTGGGTTAGTAGGGAGATGCTTTCCTCTTTCTTTATTTGTTCTTTTTCTTCTTATTTATTTATTTATTTATTTATTTATTTATTTATTTATTTATTTATTTATTGTAATAATTTATAAAACAGAACTTTCTATATACAACAGCAGTTCATTGAGAACGAGAGTAACACTCTGAAAGACTTCTTTGCTGGATGGAGTGGCCATGGCCCCCCCTACCCATCCCTTGGCTCTGCCTCTGTTAATACTACCAACAAACTGTCAGTATATTTCATATGAACTTAATATAAAAAAATTTCAACTTTTAATCTGAGTGTTTCCTTGAACATTTATATTACATTACACGGAAGTATTTATGTTTCTCACAAACAGGCAGAAATATGGTGATCCCCTGACATTTCCTGTAAACTCATTCCTGATCATCAGCAATGGTTATAAATAGCAGCTGTTATATCTAAATCTAAGCATGATAACACAAAAAGACAGAATTAGGATAAAATACCATTGTCTTTATATCCTCAGAGCGTTAATGTCATAACCTGTGCTTGCTGTGTTGTTCTATAAAAAAAATCCTAACTCACAAGCTACTCCTCAGACCTCAGATACAATAAAACTCCAACATAAAGTACGCACACAAACTTGCACAATGAAATATATTATAAAATGTATGACATACGTTTTCTTCACATGACGTCCAACCATTCTCACATTAGTGGAGCCGGTAAGTCAATTAACCTATTAATGGTTAGGGGGATGCTGAGTGCAACACAGGTCTCTTTGTGCGTTAAAGTGGTGAACATGAATGGAATGCATCCCGATTTTACTTCAGTGCGAGACAATACCCCCTGGGCTGAGCAAAATGCAGACCTGCGTAATGGTTGATAACTCAACCCATCTGCTCACACGTGAAAGTTGTTAGTCCTTTTTCCAAGCTAAAACTCTACATTTTTCCTTTTTCTTTTTTTGTTGCTTGTTGTCAAGGAAACATGAGATGGAAATTAGATTTCTCCTGATTCGCTTCATCAGTTCAAATCATCCACACAATGCTGGCTGTCTATGTTCTCTCTCTCAATCCTGTAGTCTGTCTGATGGATATGGGCTTTACAAGGGTACCCGTCTTATGATTTCAATAGCTTAAGTTATTTTCCCTACCATGTATTACGTAATACAAAGTTTTTTATAATGATAAAGAAATTCTTTAACACATACATTAACATGAAACAGGACAAATAAAAAGCAAATAATAATCTCTCGTCAACCTTATAGGTGACACTTTATGTTGCTGACAGTTTACACTGAGAAACACTCAATAAAAGAAATTGTCTCAATGACAAATGTTTGTGTTAGACATTATCGCTACAAAGGCAATGAGCTTTTTACAATGTCAATATCGTTTCATTACATATTTACCAAATCTCCAATAATAGTCCAACATTTCGACAGCAATAATAGTCATACACAAGCATATCTTTATAGAGGTTATACTCAAGCCATAAGTGTATTAAACACTTAGTTATACACATAGTATAGATAGTGAGTAACATACTAGTGCATATATAGTATATGTTTTTATCTATTAAACAATTCTCAAGTTATTTACTTTTATTATTTAAGAGAAAAATCGGCTTACCTCACTGTGGAAATTTCTCCAAGATCTGGCCAGCTGGTAGGGTGGACGATCACCCAGTAAGAGCAGTACTGAGGAGGACTGCAAAAACAAGGGTTTTTCCGTAATGAAGAAGCAGTGACTCCAATTAAGAAACTCAGTTTCTTGTCAACCCTTTCTCTCCACCTCTCACAGTCTATCTCTCCATTAAGACTTTCAATTGTTTCCGTGCCTGTCTTACTTTACTCTCTTTTTCATTTAAACATAGATTTATTTGGTGTTTTTGTTACACAGACTGAACGAAACATTAAATAATGGCTTTAAATCCCTACCCATCATAAGTGTTAACATTTTTCTGTGATAAAAGTGGGGACATGTATCATACATACCTGTACAATAGTGTCTAAGTCTTCAACTGGCACTAATTTCTTTGTATAATGTAAGGAAAACTAGATATAGATGCAGTGTTTTCAGTCCTTCAGGGGTATTTCTCCAAGGATTTTCCAAAGCTTTTCTTTGGATGTTGCCTGACTTTTGTTGCGCTTTATGTCATGATGACCCTTCGTCTCTGAGGAGGATTTATCACCAGATAAGACCTGTTGCCACTGATTTTCAGTTCAGGTCTTGTCTCATTTGGCGGACCTCAGCCTTTTCTTCCTTTTCCCTTTATATAAGAGTGACTTCTTCATAGCCACCATCCATGGAGAGCATGTCTGATGAGGTTTAAGTTTTAAGTGGACAGATGGATCAAGACTTTCAGTTGATCTTTACAGATCTGGACTTATTTTCTGCACAAAACAAAAGAAAGAAAAGAAACAGCAGCCAATGTATAAAGAAACTTGCTGAAAGGTTCCCTCAAGAAGGACATGGGTCTCAGAACTTTGGAAATATAAAGATGTCATTCCACCAAAAGGATATTAAACAGCAAGTCCCAGCTCAGGCATTTGTTTCTGGTAAAATACGTTATAGAGGAGAGTTACTTTTAAGCTACACATTTTAATTAAATCTTGATTCATCCTGTTAATCCTGCTGTTTTTCTGCACTGAAAAAACTGAGCTTTACCTCTTCATACAAGTGATGGATATTTTAGAGTTGTGGGGAGGGTCCATGTATTTAAGGCCAACTAAAGGTATGACCTTTTGCACCCCACTTCTTCTATTTGGGCGTGAGTAAGCTGCTCCAAGGTCTGTCACTTCTGTTTTGACAAGCATCAGGAGGAAGGAAATATACTTAAAGCAGAGGCGCACTTTGAATCATTCATTGGCTGCGTCAGACATGCTCTGAGCGCATTACACTTAGCATTATAAAATAGCATGTCTTCGAATGGAAGTAAAATTTGATTAATAGATTTCATTAGAAAAAAAAAAACTACAGCAGCTTTTATCGTATCAGCTCTTCCAAAACTTATATTTTTCAAGGAGGCTGGACTAAATTCCATAATTGTATAAGTCATAATTTGATTTAGTGAAATTTAATTATGATTGCCAGTGCAAAAAAGATGTCAAAGATTTAGAGTCTCTTGAATAGCTTGCTCCTCAGCTAACATCCTCCTGTAGGGGAACATCTGTTACCATTTACAGGCCCCATGAAGAATGATACACTCATTTAGAAGAGTTTGATTACCCTCTATCTGCTGTGTGTATTTTATCTGTATTCCCATTGTTGGACATTGTAATATTCATATTGATAAACCCAAAGACGTTGAATGCTATGGAACCTTTACAACACAAACAGCTCTGGATTCAGCGATCATGTGAGATACTCAAGAAGTTATGTTATTTGTGATTTTCTAGACCAAAGTTTTCCAAAGGTCTACACAGGTTTTTATAGACTGATTTAGCTATAAGTGGAATTAGAAAGCTCTAAATGGAGCGAAACAATCTCCAGACTTTAACAACAACACTGCTTTCTGCTTCTGTAAATAATCTTGTGAACCATTTCAATTCCAGTGCCTAGATAATAATCCATGTCATTGTCTCCATAAAGAACGAAGATGTGTCTATTAAGCAAAACACCAAATGGAGAAAATATGAAGAGGAAGGTAGAAAGTCTGGTAAAGTCCTTTCTTCTGAGACTATTGGCAGCTATTGACAGATTGACTCCAGCAAGTCATGCATTAAATTGGTTTCCTTCTTTATATATAAAATTGTAAAATAAAATGAACTTTCTGCAACTCCATTTCAACTGAAACAACTCGTAACACAGGGCTTGATATGACTCTTGCCCGCTGCCTTGCCCCCAGTGCTGGGAGCACATGACAAAACCTCTGTTTAAGCTTGTCACTACAAAGCAAACCCTGTTTACTCAGGTCTGTGTGTTCACATTAACGGTACCAAAGTCACACAGATAGATTCATATGGAATGCAGTTTATATGAATGAATGAATGAATGAATGAATGAATGAATGAATGAATGAATGAATGAATGAATGAATGAATGAATGAATGAATGTATGTATGAATGAATTAATGAATGAATGAAACATCAGATAAACGATAAATGATAGTCCTGTGAAATAACTCCAGAAAAAATTAATCAAATAGAAGTGAAAATCAAACCCTAATAAAACACAACTAATGAAAAAGTCTTGCTATTTTAAAAGTTAAAATTCTTTATGAACAACCTTTATCTGTGTTAAGTTGTTTTCTGGTCCTCCTGATATCTGGACTGCGCCACAGCTGGAATCAGCCTGACAAGGCTGATACTAAATCACACTTCAGTGAGGACAATCTAATCATCGCTTCTTCTTGACGTCTCCAGAACAGAAGTTAAAAAGGACTCTTATCTCAGAATCCCTCCAATTGCAATTGAAAACTCTGTTTATTTTATTTACTTGTTCTGTTTTAATAAACCTTTTTCCAACTCATCCAGACTTCTCATCATTGATTCTTTTTTTTCCCCAAAAATTGTCAAATCAAATCAAATCAAACTTTATTTGTATAGCACTTTTCATACAGGTGCATCACAAAGTGCTTCACATCATAAATACAAAATCTCTCTCTCTGTATATACTAGAAATATAATAATGAAAATAATAAAAAGAAAATTTTTAGTATAAAACATCAAACATTCAATAACACACACACGTCATCACATCACCACACACACACACACACACACACACACACACACACACACACACACACACACACACACACACACACACACA
>JBBBVU010000022.1:2617186-2631917 GCA_037177055.1 Atherinosoma microstoma | reverse complement strand
GCTGTAAGGGGTATTAAGCCCTTCCCCTTAGCCCTACCCCTCGCCCCAAAAGAGAATCGAGACACCCCTTGGTCTCTCATGAATGCGGAAAACTGAGGGGAAGGGCTAAGGGGGAGAATTGAGATTGGGCCTTAGTATATATGTGCAGAGAAAACATTTGTAGGTTTGAGAGAAAACGGAGCAATGTGGTGATCAAATACATATTACAGCTAGGTTTTTAAGTCGCATCTCGAGAACTGTATCCACAGATGATAACTCAGTAGTTCTAATGATTTATTAGACATTGGTTGTGAGTGAAGGCTGAACAGTGAGATGTTGCTAAAATACCAGAGAAAATCAGGCCTTGTAATGTAACTATTTAACCCCTTTCTCTGTTTCACCCTCTCAGACGTACTGCCTGGACATTTCCCTGGAGCGATCAACATGCCGTTCACATCATTCCTGGACGCTTCTGGAAAGCAACACGGAACGGAGACCCTGAACAAGCTTTTCTGTGAGGCAGGTGTGGACCTGGAGCAGCCGCTCTGGGCCACCTGCGGTTCTGCTGTCACAGCGTGTCATGTTGTTCTGGCTGCGCATCGGCTTGGGCACCCCGGAGTTTGTGTTTACGATGGTGCCTGGGTCGAGTGGTTTAGAAGGGCTTCTCCAGAGCACATCATTACTGAGGGGGAGAGAAAGAAAGTGTAATCTGAAGAGCTTTTATCAAGGAAGGTGCAAATGCAATGATGGCTGGTAGTACACACTACAGATGGCTGTGAACATAGTTTTGTGAAAGTTAATAAATTACTGAATGGGGAAATTTGCAAGTTTCAGTAGTTGACAGAAACACCCAATAGAGTTTCTGTGTGATTTTTGCAGAAAGGCTAACTTTCCATTACAGCTCCATAAAAGCTACAAAGAACTTACCTATTTCCCTAGAATAACACGATTGGTTTAGTTTCAGTTGAATGCTGCATTAGTTACTTTTGTTTTCATGTTACAGTTTGTTGTTGATAGTGATCACCACATATTTTCCCTCTTAAATTTGACTCAGGATGTGCAGGAGGTGTATGATAAACTTTTATATATATTAAAAAAAAGAAGAAAGTTCCAAATATACAATACTGCAGGCTTCAATTAAATACCATGTTACAAAAAAGGTAAATATTGACCAGGCTTGACTGGTGTAGTCCAGTCCCTGTTACCGGTGTGAGTTGTCAGGTTTTTCCTGAACAAAGTTCATGTATTTTAGCTTGTGTTACATCAGTCTGACTAGCAGTACAACACATACTGTTTAAATAATGTGGGACTATATGTATGCTGTGTTGAGAGTTTGTCAGAAAATTTGCCTTAAATCTGAGCTTGAAATATTCTCATTTGTTACAGACAAATATTCATTTTCATAAATGAACCATTTGAATGTGTAAGGTGTTCTTGTAACCATTCAGATGATGCTTTGTTTTACAGGGGAAAGACAGGGAAAGAAAAAAAAAGAGGCTGAAATCAGAATTAAAGGAAGCTACAGCAAGTCAAAAGGGTCATCTTAAAGAAGCTGAGACTACAGTGCTTGGAATGAATCAAGCCTCTATTAAGTGAATCCATTATATGTTGTATCTAAAGAAAGGTTTTTCAGAAAAAAAGGTGTAGCTTTACCATTACATTTGTTAAAAATTGGTTTTGCAAAGGTTCTTTTGCAGCATTTATATATGACATTATTTTTCCACTTTACACATATTTGCTGATCACACCATTAAAAAAATATTTCTGCACAACTGCATTTCTTCTCTAATTTTGTTGAAATTGTTTTCTTGATATCAATAAATGTAATTTTTTTATGCTTGACTAAATGTAAATGTACAGATTATGAAAATGCACATTCCATTCAAGTACAAAGAAAATGTTTGACAATAAAAAGAAGCTGTACATTTTGGAAACGTAGCGCGACCACAACAAAGATGGCCGATCGTGTGTGACGTGCTACAGTCATTGGTGACGTGTAGCATTGGGCTGTCCCGTACACTGCCTGAAGGTCCTGACGAAATAAACAGATTGGGGTCCTTTGTCGCGGAGAGCTAGTTGTCGGGGCGGTTTATAGAGTCACATTGTTTTACATAACTCTGGTAAATTACCCCCAAATTTCAAAACTACACGTTAAATATTGTTTAAGTAATATTGTGAAAATAGATTATTGGTCATTATCGTCCTAACTGGCCCAGTAGTTTTGTTTTTAAACGTCGAAGGGTGTTTTTTTTTTTTTTTTTTTTCCCAGTCACCGTCCGTCATAGCGAAGGCAACGTTAGCATTAGCGAAGCAAACAAGCTAGCCCTGAAACTTAGCTGACGCCATTTGCGCTTTTTAGTCGAATAAAATAAGAGGTAAGCTAACTGGAAAAGATGTGACACAAACACTAGCAATTGTGAAACGTTATTTGTGTGTGTGTTTGCGCGCCGTTTCCGGGTGTTGTAGTTTCTGTTCTTTACCGCGGGCTACATTGGGTTTTTTTTTTATCACCACGGTCTAATTTATAGTACAGAAGAAGAGCTGCTCATTCGCAAATTATTTCATATATTTTATTATTTCGGTTAAAGGGAACAAAATAAGTTAGATGTTTTAATAGCTTGAAGTGATGAGTTTTGGTTTGTTTTTCCACAGGGAGGCGTTGATGAGCAGTAATGTCTGGCATTGCTCTTAGCAGACTGTCTCAGGAGCGCAAAGCCTGGAGAAAAGACCACCCTTTTGTAAGCAGCAACATGCTGAATTACATGCTTTATCAACTTCAGATTCCCCATATCACAGACCTCACTCGTACTATATCCTAATAAACGTATAAAATGATATGTAAACCAGTGTATATATGGCTGTGGCACAAAGTTGACTGATGAATTGTGTTTATATAAACCACACAGGGTTTTGTTGCTGTTCCCACCAAGAATCCAGATGGAACCATGAATCTGATGAACTGGGAGTGTGCCATCCCAGGGAAGAAAGGAGTACGTTTATGAAACATGTTTATTCATATCTGTCATAATTTTGTGATCAGGAGTCTGTAACATGAATAATAACTATGTAAAAGAATAAACATACTTGGTGTTTTCATCTGCAATAGAAGACGAGCATGCAGCTAATAATTTTTGAGGGGGATGCTAAATATATTTAACTGAATACCTGGGCAGAGCACCAAGCAGTGCCTGTGTAGTTATATATGCTTGTGTTTTATATGGGGCTGCACAGTTGCATCTAAAATCATAATCGGGATGATTCATGTTAATAGTTGCTCTTGAACTTTTAAAACATGCATTTATCCGTCTTTAGAAGCATGCATGTTTTTTTTCTATGTGTTATTCCTCGCTGGATTCCTGGTATGAATTTAAATTTAAACATTTGTAATAGTAATAAATGTTTGGCAAGAGGTTCAAACCTCGTTTTACAGCTGTTCTATACATTCGTGCTTTCGTAAGAATTCACCAAATGTTTTTTTTCTCTGTTTAGACTCTATGGGAGGGAGGACTCTACAAACTCAGAATGCTGTTTAAAGATGACTACCCTTCCTCTCCGCCCAAATGTGAGTAACAATTCTCTCTGATCTTTGCACATGGTTTTAACTAATGACAAAGGGCAGAAATGTTGAAGCTAAAACGCTCAACAGGAAATGACAGTTTTGGCCAAAACACCTTTATATATAGTGCAGTCATTATATTGCTCTGTACAAACCTTGAACCATGAATAAATTATCTTCTCATATGAATTTTTTTGTAATACCCATAAAATTTAATGTAAGAATGTGAAAGCTTTTGAGTTGCCAAAATTGATTGATAAATAAAGGGAACATTTTGGTCCGTGTATCATTCGTTCTTTTAATATTCAATGCAAAATTGAAATTCAAAATATAAATAATCAGCTTGTTTTTTCATTATTCTTTTATAAACCAGAAAAACGACCCATGGACAGAAATAGATTTTAATATTTAATTTGTCGGATTTCTGTGACGCGGAAGTTGCTGCAGATCCCCTTACTGCAAACCTGCATCTTGTCTTTAAAGCCGCTTTGCTTAGTTTCTTCAGGTGTTTCTGGTCCCCATCTGTCCTTCTCAGCATCAAGTCACCATAACACGCACATACACCTGACATTATGTTCATGTTAACAGAGGAAGCATAACGTGCTGCAACAGGTTAATTAGACCAACAAGTGCAGACAAAGAGCTTCTCTGGAATCAGAAACGTAGCATGTTGCTGCTTTGTTTTGGTTGCTCATGTTTAGATCATAAAGTACAGTTGATATGATTTGTAGGGTCTCTATATATTGTTTTGTGGTAATAATCACTGGATTGATGGTTTGTTTAATTTGGTTGTTATGGTGATGTGGCGCACGGGTCACGTGGACGCGATCGGCGACAGGTTGAACTGGCAAAAGGGATTGTCAGTTGGTCACGCGTTAGTTTTAGGGTTGGGTAGCCATAATATCAGAGAGCGTGTAGAGAACACTATCAACAGCGATGATGAAACTTTTATGATATCACACAGAAACCATCGGGCGGTGAGGCAACGTGATGGCCACGCCCATAAATATCAGCTGATAAATGACACGTTACAGCGGTCAGACGCTTCTGGGGTAGAGGGCAGACAAAATAATCTAAGAAAGAAGATTAAATTATCCTTTTTGAGACAGAAGAGCTGTAAGAGAAGCATTTTATGTATTATAAAGCTATTTGACACAATGTTTTAATTCTAAACAGTAGCCTACTGAGTCGTTAAACTGATGATTTATTGGCAATTTATTAAACAAAGTCCCATTTCCATTTATTTTCATGGCTGTGACTTATTTAATTGCGCAGTAGGCTACTGTTATTAATTGTATCAAAAATACATCATAATACACAGTGCTATTTTATCTTACGACACTTCTTTCTCAAAAAGAATCATTTAATCTTCTTTCTTAAATGTAGTCTTATCTTTTGTGTGCGCTCTTCCTCAGAAGCATCATCTGAACGCTGTGATGGTGATCTTGACCCGCTTTCTGATTCCTTTTGCCTCCTTAATCCATCTTTGTGTTTGTCTATTCCGACTTCATTAGACTATGGTTCGCCTGACCTGGTGGATCTGTCATGGAAAACAGCTGATAGACAATACGTCACACAGCTGTCCTAAAGACTTCAAATAGCCATAAAAAGCAGCGCTGACAGCAATTGAATAATTCACAGTCACGAAAATAGAATGGAAATTGGCGTTTGTTTGATAAATCACTAATAAATCATAGCTACTTCCACAGTTCCACCGGAGCGGCAGAGGACGAGTTTGACTTGTTGACACGCCGTCAGCTTCCTGAATAGCGCGATTTGATTTGATACATTTTTCTGTTTATTATAAGTGATTGTAGTTCACAGGCATAACGAACAGGGCAGGATACAGCGTTAAACTTGTTGAAGATGATCATATGTCATTTGGTAGCGCACTTAAGCCTAGCGGTCGTCAAAAATTCGGCAACCCAACCCTCTCTCTGGCAAAACCACCGTGTGACTGACAGGTAATCGCTTTTGATAGTTAAACCTGTCACTGACTGCATCCATGTTAGCCGTGCGCCACATCACCATAACAACCAAATAAAACATTAAAACAAATGATCGATCAAGTAATCATTACCACAAAACAGTTCATGCCCCCTACAAATCATATCAACTGTAATTCATATTCTAAACATGAGCAACCAAACCAGTAAAGCAGTATATCAAAAGTGCAAAAACAGCCTGATTTTAGTTTTTTGTTTTGGATTTATAAAAGAATAATGAAAAAACAAGCTGATTATTTATATTTTGAATTTCGATTTTGAATTGAATATTAAAAGAATGAATGATACACAGACCCATTTTGTGGTTTCTGTGTGACTATGTGACCAAGGTGTTAGATTAGATTTAAGATTTGAGAACACTTGCAGAGTTTAGTCTGTGAGTCAAGGTGTGAAAGCCAAGGTTCAGTCTCACAATTGTTTGTCCCACAATTCTCTTGTCATGGTGTTCTCAATGTCTTAAATATATATTTCATTTAAAACAAACAAACAAACATATTTTCTTGAAATATATATTTTCTGTTGTTTATCCCAGCCTGTAGAAGGATGTAAACCATGTTTCTGCTAAAGACATTGAGATTAATTGATGAAGAAATGCAGTGTGTGATCAGTGATGTTGACAGATAGATGTGAGGAAAATTGCACTTTTTCCTTTTTAGTAGATTGATGCAAGTTTTGCACAATGACGGCGCTCTCACAGATCCTCTTGTGTTTTAGAGACATTGTGTGAATCACTTAATGATGACTAGGTAATGATGGATTTTTACAATAACTTCATTGCATTTTGCAACTGAAATCTTCAATTCTACAAAGTAAGTTTGTCTCAGAATTTAACATTCTGACTTTATTTTCAACATTTCTACACAGGCAAGTTTGAGCCACCAATATTCCATCCAAATGTCTACCCGTCAGGCACAGTGTGCCTGTCCATCCTGGAGGAGGACAAAGATTGGAGACCTGCCATCACCATCAAACAGGTGAACGTTCAGATATTCAGGCTCCCACAGTGGCTTTGTTTACTTTCTACCAACAGGTTGCTAGCAGTGTTTTTGTTTTGTTTTTTCCCTTTAAAGATTCTATTGGGTATTCAGGAGCTGCTGAATGAGCCAAACATTCAAGACCCAGCACAAGCAGAGGCTTATACAATTTACTGGTAAGTATGTCCACTTAACTTCCTGAGAGAGCTTCAACTGAACCTGAAGTGAAATGTTTATTGAGACATTGTACTTAAGAACAGTTCAAATATGATTATAGAAACATTTGGTGACCCCCCCCCCCACACACACACACACACACACAAAATGTTCTGATACAAAAAGTTGGGATGCCGTGTGAAATGTTTATAAAAACAGAATGCAATGTTATGCTAATCTTATGAATCAATATTTTATCCTCAAAAGGAAAGAAAACATAGCAAATATTGAAAAAATTGGAACAGGATCATGTTTACCACTCTTTCACAATTTGAGCCCAATGAAGCCTGGCATTGTCATCTTGGAATACAGCTGTGCCTTTGGGGAAGAAAAAAATCCATTGATGGAATAACCGGATCATTCAGTATATTCAGGTAGTCAGCTGACCTCATTCTTTGGGGCACATAATGAACCTAGACCTGAGCCTAGACCTTACCAACTGTAGCAACCACAGATCATAGACTGCCCCCATAGGCTTGTACAGTAGGCACTAGGCATGATGGGAGCATCATTCCATCTGCCTCTCTTCTTACCCTGATGCTTCCATCACTCTGGAACAGGATAAATCAGGACTCATCAGACTGCATGACATTCTTCCATTGCTCCAGAGTCTAGAGATGCAGCTGAACAACCTGAATTTACCATCATTTAGTAATTTCTGAGTTGTATTACGGCTTAACGACGCACTAGAGAGCTTTTGCCATCTTCCCAGTGACGGCTAATTTGGCATAATACCTGTTCTGTGAGCTCTCTCCAGCCAGTAAAAGACAGTGTTATCTTGACTCTTCTCTTATATCTAGCTCTGTTTCTCTTTTTTTTCCTCTCTTCCACCGATAATGCATTCTACCGTTTCTTCTAACGTGCTGAATTCGCCACATTGCGCATCCAAAACAGCTGCTGTGTTTACATCCGCTTGATAATGTGTGACACTCAGCTGCAACGTCATGCAGCATCCTGGATGAAAAAGTTTTATAGTGCGGTTTCTTAGCCAGGGGATGATGCTGGAGACCGACGGCTCCAGAAATCCCCCCCCCACACCCCCCCCCGAACCACGTCTGACTCCCGCAGCTAGGGTTGTCATGATACCAAATTTCTGTTTCGATACCATTTTGTAAAAGGTCAAACACAAACTGTTATATCCTTTATTTTGAAAGATATTTTGGTGGGTTAGGATGCTTCTGAGTGGATGGTGTCACCCTCTGAGCCAGTAGCGCTAGACTTCGGTAATAGACCCTTTTCGTAATTTATGCACATGTCATGCGCATTAACCGCGCTGAAGGGCAGGCAGTGAAACTGTTAAGGGAAATAGCCTATGTGTACGTCTTTACTGGGGAAATGAGGGCAATTTAAGACAGCTGTTGTGTATTTGACTGATCGAACTGATAAATGAAAAGGCAGGTAAACAGGGAATACGTTTTTACCAGTTTCCTGTTAAGAAACACCAGCAGGCAGCCTGGATTCATACTATGCAAACTTTGAGTTTGATGTCCCAGCTCCGCGTATATTCAGCAGACACATTTCGTCTCCTGTTGTCCGTCTGATCACTGACACTAAAAATGTGGATTATTATCAGTCTGTGAACATGAATGAAGTGGAGAGACCTGAGTAGGAGGCAGCATGAGTCCATCGTAGTGAAACTGTCCAGATCTGCACCACCCACTGTGTTTACCGATTTTCAGTGGAAGCGTCACCGACCTTCTTATTCAATAAATGTATTTACTCTACAGTTAAATGAATTGGCATCATGTGCTACGTTTACATGGACAAATATGTCCTATAATAATTGAATCAGCGGGTCAGTGATGCTTCCACTGAAAAGCAGTAAACATGCCGGTGCCGGTCGGTGCAGACCTGCATCATGTAGACTCGCTGCAGCCTCCTACTCGGGACGCTGCCTCTCAACTTTTACACTTCATGTCCACAGATGGGAGATAATCCACATCTTTCTAGTGATCAGACGACCAACCACAGACGAAATGAGCAAAGAATACTTGGTCCCAGAACTTCGGCTTCCAGTTAGCGCAGCTAACCGCACAAATCCAGGCTGTTTGCTGGTGTCTCTTCAGTGAAACCGATAAAAACGTATTCCCCGTTTAGGTGAATTGTCTCCTCTTCGACTGAACCAGTCAAACATGCAACAAGTATCTGTGATTGTTGTTAATTTCATGGTAGAGACGACTCTCTACGGTATTTTCAATGTACGTTCAAACCTCCTGCCCTTCACGGGTAGTTCAGAGCTTACGCAAGTGATGTATACATGAATTACGAAAATCGTCTATTGGGGGAGGGAGGGAGGGGGGGTACAGTACCTTAATTAGCTTTATTTGACTCATTGTCATTGTTCAGAAGGTTGGCATTTGAAAACTTTACATGAAACATTATATGGATATAACTAGAAAATAAGTTAGATATCTAATCTCTAATAATTAATTAAACATTGTAGGCTAATGAAATGTTTTAAAAAAAAAAATGGTTTTAATATATTTCATTCATATAATGCTTTGCCTTGATGATTTATGATATATATGAAACATTAGATGGACAATGGTGTAACACCTCTGTATAAGATCACATTTGTGTGGCTTCACTATAACAGTCAGTTAATTTCTGTAGGCCAATTTAAACTTATTTAGATATATTAAGAATGTAAAATAACTTCAAATTTTTTTTCAAAAAATGCATTTTATTAACCGTGGACAAGTCTTAGCTCTGTAGGCTGCTGTAGGTTTGCTACTGGGCTGGGAGAGAGGATGTGTGCTTTTTTCTTTGACCTAACCGTGCAGTGAACTGGTGAACAACATTATCGCCTGTCCTGACTGAAGTCATGGACAAGGCCGCGTGGTGGTCCTATAAATGTCTGGACAAGTTTGAAGTGTTGCTTCCTTTTGCAAGACACACTTTGTAGCAACGCTAGCACTGCGGTGCATCAGGGTTCAGCGGCTCGACTTCGTCGTTCGGTTTGAAAAAAAAAGTTTGGCGAGTTTCTGTTTCAGAGGCTGAAGCTTCAGTGATGCTTATGTGTGATCAATATCAGCAAAGAGGCTGCTATAGTTTTCAAGTATTTCCTGAAACTCTTCACCTTATCTAACCCCAACGCGGTTCAAGTAAGAGCAGAAAAAACATACATCACAGACACCACCAGAATGATGTAGACATGCTTAGTTTTTATGATTGATCACATCAGGTTTAAAGCTTCCTTCTTGATCAGATTGAAAATTCATTCCGATCAAGACCGATCGGATAAACTGAGGAGTTTAGATAGATAGACAGACAGGTTGACAGACAGACTTTATTGATCCCAAAGGAAATTTTGGTGACTCAGCAGCAGCATAAAAACAGATAAATAACAAGAATATACAGAAAATCAACATGAATAGTAGAAGAAAGGAAAGTGACTCTTTGTGAGTAAAGGCAAAAATGTCTAAATAAAAAAATAAAATGAGTGATATTAAAAACGCTGACTCTTGCCCAAGTGGCAAGATAAAGTCTTAGCCAGACCACTCACTGTGGTGCCCCCTCCCACCAGCCCTTCCCAGTGCGCTGTTGAATAGTGTGATGGCCTTGGGTAGGAAGGAGTTCCTGAGTCTGTTAGTAGAGGAACTCAGAGACAGAAATCTACTGAAAGAGCTCCTCTGTGCTGTGATGGTGGCATGCAGAGGGTGGCTGACATCGTCCATGATGATCAGCAGTTTGTCCAACGTCCTCCTCTCTGCAACCTCCACCACAGACTGCAGCTCCATCCCCACCACAGAGCCAGCACACCTGGCCAGTCTGTTGGTGTCCCTTTCCTGGTGCTTCCTCCCCAGCACACCACACCACACACACACACAGAGCGCTGGCAGACAGACTGGTGGAAGATCTGCAGCAGTTTTCTGCAGGGGTTAAAGGCTGCCAGCCTTCTCAGGAAATACAGCCTGCTCTGCCCCCTCCTGTAAAGATGGTCACAGTTCACCGACCAGTCCAGTCTGTCATCCAGCCGATCAATTGTCTAGATCCGCCACTGATGAGCTGAGCATTTTCTTGATGAAATATACAAGGTATCATGAAAAAGATATAATCTGGATGGGAACACACATGTTACTCCAACACCTGTACAGTATATACCTTTCAGCATTAGTGGAGTCTCTCCATATCTGCATTGTTTCACCTCCGTAGGCTATAACACACCCCCATACCACCGGAGAGGTAGACTTTTAATAGAGATGAGAACAAGCCAGATGGTCCCTCGGCTCTTTTGATCAAATGGTGCAACACCCATGAGCTTTTCTGTGACATAATCGTGCCTGTTTTTCTTGGAGTGCTGTCTGAAGATCATGGCCATCCAATTTTATATTCAGTGTGTCCTCTGTGCACAGAGATGTCTCTAAATTCCTTCAATCTTTTGATGACATTATGTCCTGTAGATTATATAATGTTCAGTCTTTGCAACTCTCTCTCTCTCCTCTCCTCTCCTCTCCTCTCCTCTCCTCTCCTCTCCTCTCCTCTCCTCTCCTCTCCTCTCCTCTCTCTCTCTCTCTATGGTTCTGCTCCAGTGTTTCTAGTCACCTGTTTTCAATTAAATGGTTTCATTCCAACATGTTCCTACAGCTGTTGGTTAGTTTTTCACTACTTTGTTGCTCTGTTCCAACTTTTTTAGGATGTTTTGCTGCCATCAGTTTCAGTATGAGCCAAACATTTTTCTGGAAACAGTAAAATGTTTCACTTTCAGCCTTTTGATATGTTTTTCTCGGTTTTATTAAGAGTAAAATTTGGGTTTACGGGGTTTGCAAACGATTGCATGCTGTTTCTATTCCCGACTCTTAGAATTGGGGTTGCATTTGAATGGAGCCTCCTGTACAAGGCTCGAGACTTGCCAGGTTTTCGAGTTAAATGAATCTAAAATGTGCTTAATGTTGCTTCTTTTCTTTTTTTTCTTAATCTCTTTCAGTCAGAACAGGATGGACTATGAGAAGCGGGTAAGGGCACAGGCCAAGAAGTTTGCCCCCACATAGAGTGGAAAGCTGCCCTCTGCTTTGCCTGAAGTGACAGTGGTAACATTCAGGAGGCAGGCAGCACCTGAAGGACCACTCCAATAAGAATCCACTTTTGAGTATTACTATTCTACGGAAGCCGAGAGAGACCGTGCTCGCATGTTTTTTTAACACCTTTTTCTCGTGATAACGGGACAATTTATCTCGTTATCTCGAGAAAACAAACTTTGTTTTCAAACAAACTTTTTCTCATGAAAACAAAAACATTGACTCGTTTTTCTCGAGATAGTGATTTAAAAAAAAAGAGTAATAGTCGAAAATGGCCGCTCTTGGCTTCCGTACTACACTGTTGCACAGGTGAAAAGCCTGTTTTTTTTCTTTTTCTTTTTCTTTTCTTTCCTCCTTTTTTAAATGAAAAATGAAAAAAATTATGATTGTATTTGTCTTTAAGAAGTATTTATGCATTAAATGCATAGCTGATGATGCTAGAACTCTATCAATATGAGATTTGTAACTCTTGTATAAACCATATCTCCATTTTCGTCATGAGTGCTAAGCTGACTCATGCCCCCATTACTACCATAAGTAATGTGTTGTCAGAGCTGTACAAATACAACTTTATGCCCACACCACTCTGTGTAATGCTCAGCTGAGAAGATTTCATCTGTTGTACCATCTCCCAGCTTTTATCAAACCATCAAATCTTAGAAGTATTGTGGATAGTTTTTCATGAGTGTTCCCAGACTAAGAAAGTCCGAAGCACAATGAAGTTAGCTCTTTATTACAGATAAACAACATCAGAGTTTTTAGAAAAGCGTCAAAAAGAAAACTTATTTAAGTAAAAGACAATCCTGGCACTTCTATAATGTTGGTTGTGAAATAAATTGCGGCACTCGTGTTGGTAGGAAGAGAAGTTCTGTCCATCTTAAGAAAGGAAGCAGAGACTGAAAACATGGCTTTACTTCCTCCATCATCCTTCATCGTAGTCTAAGATACTTAGTGTAAAGATCGTCTTTATGAATCCAACAGAAAGTGAAAGTATTGAATTTCATGCACATTCATTTTCAGTGTGTTGTCTTCTTCCAAAGATGCTGTCGTATCACATAGAGACGTTTCATAAAAACTGACTAAAACCTTTTGCTGTGTTTTATTTTTGCCCCTTTTCATTCGGTCAGTCTATCGCCACCGCTTCCGAAATCAAAATAGATGTATAAAACCAAAAAAAAAGTCCCGCTGAAGGATCCTCATTGGAATGGCCTCTCAACAACCAACGATGACAGAAGAAAGTGCACTTGAAAGTAGACCTGAGAACTTTTTTCTTTTCTTTTCTTTTTTGCCTCTGAAATTTCTGAGTGCATGTACATAATATAAATAACAGAAAACTGTGGGAGTTATGTTTTATATTGTTTTAGCCAGTTGACGTTTTGTGTGGTATAACTAAGGACACAATAAACGGTCTGAAATTGTGAAATAAAGTTGAATAAAAAGAAACAGAAAAAAAATAATAAATGCCTTGCTTTTTGGGATCAGTGTATTGCCTTTCTACTTCGGTGTTTCAGCTTATCTTTTTGCAACAGTTAGTGAACAATGCCGACAGACGTTACTTACATCTGCCCAGTGACATATGGTGTGTTGCAAGAAGGTCCTCCATTCCTTCGACATGAAAATCTGTATTAAAGAGATATACCAAATATCAGCCTTTTCATGATCTAGTCACTTTGTATGATATCCTAGATCTCTGGACTTATTACCTTCACCGCACAAATGGTTTCCTAACTTTAGTTAAGTTCAGAAACAAACGAATTGCCAGCCCCACCCCGTGCTGAAACCATGCTTGGTTTTATGCTTTCATTAGTGAGATTCTCACCATAAATACTGGATTCTGGCTGAGTAGCCGAAGTTAAAAAACATTTAACGGATAATCTGCACGGTGGTGTTTTTCCAACTTGTTTTATTATTTAAATGTTGCAGGAAAAATCAAGGTTTGCCAGGATGGAGATGAAGTGCTCCGCTACTGTAGCTCCACTTGCTCGCTGACCCCCTAAACCCCTGTACAGGCTTAGATGCACAAGTTGCGTCTTTATAAGTAGCTTTTTCAAAACAAAAAAAATGTCTCTTTATATTTTTTCTTTAAAATACTGTGTTGCAGATTTGGATGATTTATTTATTTTGGGATCTGATTTAAAAAGTTTGGGTTTATAGGCTCCAAAAACGGCAGTCCAGATGATTTAAGAAAATTTTACAGACAGACTTAACTCATCTCTGTGTGGACATGGTCTTCATTTTTAATCACAGTGGCTCTCTGTGGGCAAATCCTCTATCCCCCCCTGTGCTCTGCAGGGGACCCCAGGTTGGAACCACTGTGAAAGGTCTCAGAAATGTATGTTTTACAAATGATACAGTAGGCATTAAAAGGGGTAACAAAAATGAAGATGAAACTATATGTGCAGAAGCAAAGTAGGCTACTGTATCTCTTACTGCTTGCCTAGAAAGGAAGACTGCTTTTAAGTGGTAATTTTCAGACTCTGCAGGCCTGAGTTAGCTTCTTATGTGTTAAAGTTCATTACAGTGTAATTAGATGCCCATGCAGCTCAGAAACAAACGCTGTGCATTATGAAAACCAGATCGCAAATGAAATGAAATATACTTTATTTATCCCTCTTAGAGGGACATTATTGTTGTAGCAGGGTTTTATTTTTTATTTTTTAAAATTTTTTAATAATAATAATGATACAAAAAAATTAATTCGAGGATAGGGATAGGGCCTTGTTCCGGAGGGTGATGGCTGTTGGCAGATATGATCTCCGGTACCTTTCCGTCTTACAACGGACTTGACGAAGCCTCTCACTGAACACACTTTGTTGTTTCTTCACTGTGTTGTGTAAAGGATGTGAAGAATTTTTCATTATTTTGAGCAGCTTGTGCAGCATTCTTCTCTGGACAATCAGCTCCGGCGGCTCCAGAGTTATCCCCAGGACAGAACCAGCCTTCTTGATCAGTTTGCTGAGTCTCTTACAGTCTCTGGTTCTA
>JBBBVU010000022.1:2597873-2612636 GCA_037177055.1 Atherinosoma microstoma | reverse complement strand
AAAAAAAAAAAAAAACTCTGCTACAACAATAATTTCCCTCTAAAAGGGATAAATAAAGTATTTTTCATTTCATTTCAAACTACTGAAAATCAACCCCAGCAATGATATACAGGCAGACCAGTTTATTGTTTGAAGCTCAACTATTCAGATGTTAGCTTATTTAAATGAGTTAACTTGTAATTCCAAATTATCCTAGAAACTGAAAATAGCTGCTTCTTTTTAAAAAAAAATTTTACGTTGAAAAAATTCCGAGTACTTTTTTGTTTTTTACCAGGCAAAACATTTTTCCTTGTCCTTGTTAGCGAGTTAACATTAGCATATAGCATCATGATACCTAAAGCCTCACAGCTGCTACCTCAGCTGTTAGCATGTTTGTGGCTTCGGCTTTTTTCTTGCTAATATGGACTCCTTTCATAATGCAAACAGACCTAGTGTCAAGTAATATGACTTGCTCATTTAGCTTTTTGCATTACAGGATATTGTGCTTTGTCACGTCTGGCCATGTTTACAGGAATTGTACATATTGAACAGCTAACTTTTCTGTTTGCTGAGTCATTAAATGTTAGAGAGAGAGCAGATATCATCTTTGTTTGTTGTCTTAACTAAAACTAAACTTACGAGTTTCATTATAAAAATATTGGCCATGTCATTTTTCTGTAGCCTATACACTGCCACAGGATTTGCATTATGAGTCTATTCTGTCTTGTTTTTGTTCTCACCTCCTCCCCACTGAACCCAACCCTCCATCTTTGTCATGTATTGATTTGAGTTTCTTGTTTGGATGCCGAGCAAAATATATCGCTATGGTCTTCTTAGTGACTTTCCGGCACAGCAGACTGGCCTTCCAGTCAGAGCTGTTTTCTCGTCTTCCTCCTCCTACACCTTCTGTGCACAGTTAATCTCCTCTGGTTCCACCACAAGCTGAAGCAGTCACCTAAATAACAATAGAAACAAGTGGCAGCTGTCATTACGATATTCTCTGGCCTACTGCAAAACTAAACCCACTCAGGTTCAAACATTAAATGCTGCAACAACTGTCATGTTGTTGACTGTGTGAATGCTTTGTGGTTTGTCAGCCGATACGAGAAGCATGGAGGCGTGTTACACAATGGCCCCTCACTGAACTTTAAGGTGAGATAAAAACAGCTAGAAAGATGCCAGACAATTCTCCAAACCTGCGATAATCTAGCAAGATGACAAAAATAACCAAGCATGTTGCAGTACTCGATAACATGTTCAATATTGATAAAAATGGAAAAATGATTTAGCAACAGCTCACATTTTTGGATAATAAGAAATTATGCTTGTCAGGAAACTTTCTATTTTCTAGGACTGTAATTCGCTGTTAAGTTGGTGCTGGTGCTGTGCTAAGTATGTCTTTTTCACAAAAATGTGTTTTTCGCATGTAAAAGTAAATTTTCTTGATGTGAACTTAATCAACTGTTGTATCAAAGGAAATTGATTTAGGGAGAAAAACTTATATCACACATGTTGATGAACTTCCAACATGTAAAAAACCCTGTGATTGATGCTAGTTGAAGATTAGCCTGAATTGCCAGAGATGATGTTTTTTCTAAAATGGTGGCTGTGGGGTAAAGTAAGACAAATGCTGTGGGGTAAAATAAGACAATGTCTGCAAGTTGGTTCTTTCACATCAGCTGAGAGAGGAGAACTGGTGACGGTGGTGTGTGCTGGGAATGCTGCTGGGAATGCCATACCTCCCATGTTTGCCTTCCTCAGAGTTAGGTTTAAGGACGACTTCATGATAGGGGCACCTCCTGGAGCCAAAGGTGTCTCCACCAGAACAGGATGGATGAATGAAGACACCTGGGTCCACATGGGTGTGCCTCTCCAGCTAACTCAGATTTGCCACATATTCCCAGCCAACCTGGATATGTGTCTCCTCATGAAATCCTACCACATGTCCCCCCAGAGCACAAACCAAATGAAGGCGTGTGAAGACAGCCATCCTCACTGATACTCCTGAAAAGTAGGCAATAGAAAAGGCTCATGAAGAGAGACAAAAGAAACTGGCAGGGAAAAAGCAAAATAGCAAAGTAAGGGAAAACCCAAAAAGAAAGCACCCAAAAAGAAAACCATAGATAGTAGCTCTGAGGAGAGTGACTTCCCTGTCACATTTGATGAGTTTGACAAAGAGAGCTCTGAAGATGATAGAAGTGATCCGGAAAACATGGATCTCAATGTGGGTGACTTTGTCCTAGTCAACGTTGCAACCAAATACAGGAGTCTCCGTTATGTAGGCATGGTTGAGAAAGTTGAGGATGACAAAATACTTCTCAGAAGAATCCATGGAAACAAGAAAGAGTGGCAGAGACCCATGTTTGCTATAAAAGAAAATGATGTGGCACATCACTAAAAGTGATGTGGTGCAGAAGCTGCCTCAACCTAACAGGGCTGGAGGAACCACACGGAGAGAGAAACTCTTCCCCTTTCCCTGTAACTTTCAGGGCTGGAATGTAGAGTAGGCCTTGTTATAGACTCAGAGTAGGAGGCCGATGTTCTAATCCAGGTGGGTCTAGCCTGTGTCCTGAGTCCCAGGCTGTTCTAACTGGTTCTGATGGTCCTATGTTCTGATCCCAACACTGTGTAGCTGGTTGAATTATGGGTTCATGTTCTGACCCCGAAGCTGTGTACTAACTGGTTCTGATTGAACTTCGCGTTGACCCCCAGACACTAGCTGCTCCCACACTGTGAATGTTAATTAAAACATTTTGAATTATATTATTTTGTATTTGATTTACTTTTGAAGAACTTTGGATTACTTTTAAGTGTTAAGAAAATCTGCTTAATTGACCAATCCCCATGAATCTGTTACTAGTCCAACATTAGTTTTGGAATGAGTGGTTGTCAGTCTAGCTGACAGGATTCTAATTGTTACAACATATGTTGTTATTTTTACAAGTGGAAAACGTAAGTAGATCAGCTTACCCACCAACTGGTTCACTTTACCCCCTTGATTTCTTTTGTCTGGCTCAGTTTACCCCCAAACTGGGGTTAAGTGAGACACAACACCACTTTTTTTTTAAAAACAATCATATTTTCATTGTTCTTTGTCCTGAAGACATTCTGATCATTTCCATTGCTAGGAAACATCCTGAATTAATGGCAAATGTGTAATTTTGACTGATATATCATTTTAATTCGGCTAGAGGGAAGCAATATGTGCACAATGCACAATATTTGGGTGAAACAATTATCCAAGACACAGAAAAGGAATTGTCATAGAGCAGCAGTATTTTTCCACTCAGCAGAGCTGTTGCTCTTTAAGCACACAATGTTTTTACTGCAATGTAGTTTAATATGACAATTCAGGTTCTTAGCGATGCTAAAAGACACTTTATAAAAGATAAAGAGTGTCTAAAACGGCCTACTATTTTCCATGTTTGCTCTATTTGGTTATGTGAATAGTGTGTACCTTCTTGTGGTCAGATTTGACAAGGTGACGTTAGTGAACAGACCACCGCTGCAGAAATGAAACTCTCAATGACCACTGCATGAAGAACAAGTGGATACTTCTCCTCTCAGATGCATTCGTGTACATGCATCTGCGCGGGTTTTGGCAGAAGCAGAAGGAACTTTGTGTGTATAGATATCAAATTTTGTCTACCCCCTTTGGTTCTAAATCTGGCTGCTTTAGCCCCTTAAATCCTTTGAATCTCCTTTTTTTAAAGCCGAGTTTCAGTGACTAAAACCACTTCATAGAACTGCAGGCTTCTCTTCATACAACCCAGCTTTAAGTAGCGACTGAAACAGGATGTGGTGTTGCTTTGTATTTCTTGTTTTCAATACAATTATTATAGCCTTAAACCATGTGATGGGGGGCCCAGGTAGCAGTAACAGCAGCTAGTGGGGTGTCGGAGTTGGTGCCATGTAAACAAGGTGCAATCACCACCACCACCCCTCCACCAGCACCAGCCCCTCCTCTCGCTCTCCACCCAGGGGCCCGTCCCCTCTCTCTGTCACTCACCGCTGCATGAAGCTTCCTGTCAGACCTATACGTATGCTGCGGTTTCAAATGGAAAATGTCACTGGGCACTTAAAAGAAGTCAGAGAGGTGAGAATGAGGAGACAGAGGGATGAGCAACTGTTTACACAAGAGAGAGAGAGAGAGAGAGTGAGTAATGCTGAAATAGAAAGAAGGACAGAAAGACGCTGAAGTGAAGGAAATCTTCTCATCAGTCCTGCAGAGGAGGCGACGATGTGTTTGTCCTCGTTGACCACCTGCTACCAAGACTCATGAGGTACTTTTTAAAACTTAATTTTGTTAAAGTAAGAGAAAGAAAAGCTCCTTTTTAAATTAACAGTAAAATATATCAATATATATTTTTTTTCCTACACCTAACATTTATCAAACCTGGATGATACACACTAGCTCTCTCATTTGAACGTTTATCATTTCCAAAGGAAGATGCTTGTTTCTTCTTTATGCTTGAATGACAGTAACTTTTCTCAGGACATTTCTTGTCTGGCCTACTTTGGGTTTTGATAGAAAAACAGCACTGAATGCTTCTATTTGCAACATTTTTTTCAAAATTGATTTTCCTTTTAGGTGTCATAATCATAATCAATATCCAGTTGGATCAATGTGATTGGCTTTCAAGAGTCAAACTATCAAACATGAAGACTGCCATATACTAAATCAAGTATGGAACTCTAAATAGCCGTACAACCAAAAGGAAGCAACTAATTCATGTACTCCCCATTGTTGACCAAGTTTTCTTTCAAGTTTCGTTTGGTAATGCTATCGACTCATTGTGGATCACGTAGTCTCTACGAGAGTAGAGCTTTTTTGGTGAGCTAGTTTCAGCCTCCACGTTTCAGGAATGAGTTCTGAACCAAAAAAAAGTTGTTTGGTCTCATCACATTTTTCAATAAGTTTTACTCCCGTCATATCACAGTCACGGACATGGAGTTGATGTGGTTCTTATACACCCTGGTGGTTTTGTTCCCAGTGCATCCAGCTCACTCTCACAAAGATTCACCTGGTAAGTTACACTTCACTCCTCTGTGACTTTGTTATGGCAAAAATGGGTTACTCCAAAATCTGATGACTAATTATACTCGCATAGCGACACCATCCTGTTTTCTTTCTTCTTGTCTGACTCACAAGGACTCCACTGTACAAATGACTTTGTCAACAACGTCAGCTGTACTTGGGTCAGCTCTCGGGACGACCCTGGAGAGGACTGTTGGATTTCTGGTGTGAAGAAAGTTTGGAATCATCCAATGAGAACATTCGATTTAATTACGTAAGATTTGGCAGATGTTGTTTTCATTACCACCTGTCAAAATTGAACTTAAATTGCGTCTTATTATGGCAATGAGAAAATAAAGAATTCATTCATAAGCTGATCAAACCTGAGGCAGTAAGTCATATTTTGTCTTCTTTTTTAGGCAACGCTGCAAACTGAAACGACACATGAAGTCTCCTCCAGGCTGTAGCTTTGCATTTGAAGGAAGCGTAAGTCACCAACATACATCTCACACAAGATTACCAAACCATTAACTGTATTGATCACCATTTGGAAAACGTTACTTTCCAACACTCCAGTTTTCATTTTCAGTAAGGATTTAACGTTTCCCTCCAGGAATTCTATGGTTCTGAGAAAATGCCGAGCATCAGCTTGGGGTGTAACGGCACGTTGGTAGAGAAACTCATGGACTACATCCCTGTGGGTCACAGTGAGTTTTTTTTTACCTTTTGTAGAGCAACTTCTAAAGAAGTTATGGAAAAATCCCCCTAAAATTTGAGACGATCAAAAGTTTGGAAAAGAATCAGTTCTGCACTGCAAAAAAAGTTTTAAATCATTTTAACCACAGTTGATTAATCTCCTTTTTTGTGTGTGTGTGCATTCAGTTAAAATGCATCCTCCAAATGCTCCAAATGTCATGGTCACTATCAATGAAACCCGGATTTCATGGAGCCCAGGGAGCCCTGTCTCTTACTTGTTGAAATCCAATTTCGACTTTGAAGTCCAGGTCACAAAGAGCAACCATTCTTGGAAGGTGAGCACCTATTTACACTTTTACCACACTCATTTTCAAACTAAATGCACAAAATAACAAGAGAACAGCAGTTTCATCCATCGTGGTGTAGTGCTTGGATTTGTAAACTCAACAAACTTGATCATACGTGAATCAAAAGAGTTTGAGATTCTGGTTGATGACATCCTAATCTTGATGCAAAATTTTCATGTGTCATCAGGAGGCCAGGAAGTTTTTCCGTACGCAACAGCAGGAGTTGAAATTGCCGAGTTGGGAGCTAAAGGGCCACCAGCAAGTCAGGGTGAGAGTCAATCCCATTAACAGAGATAACAGCCACTGGAGCAACTGGAGTCCAGTAACATCCTGGATGGGACCGACAGACAAGGTGGATACGACAAATAATCGAGGTAGAAACAATAAAATCATTTCAAAGTTTTCAAGCACATGCAAATAATGTGTAAAACAACACAAGACTTTGCTTTCTCGATTCCTGAATTTCCCAAACGGGCCGTGTGTTTCAGAGCGGTGGCCGGAGCAGAAGCCACTGATGGTGATGGGACTCGTGCTCACCTTGTGTTTCATCATTATTGTTCTTCTGTCTCTTCACAAGAACTGTAAAACCAGGCGGTGAGTTTATTGTGGCGTCTAGCCCCTCTGAGTGTGTGTCTGCATGCTGTATAATCTGATGTTTCCTTGTTTTCTGTCAGGTTCCTCATAGTGAAGCCAGTACCGAACCCCTCTAGCTACTTCCACTCTCTGCACTCTGTCCACGGAGGAAATCTGAAGGTAAAAATAAGCGTTCTCAGCATGCATTCAATGTTTTGTGCATGTGATCAAGCACAACAATTATCTAACTATTCTTAGCGTATCATGAATGTTCACTTTTTGAATTTCTGTATTTGTGTCGTCAGTTAATCATGCCAGATGAATATGCAACCTTAATGATGAATTTCTTCATTTCAAAAGTCATTTTGATTGACAAAAAAATTGCAAAATATGCAGTTTTATTTTTTAAGATATCTTCTTCTACTCCGTGCACTTCTCACCCTGTTTAAAACTTTATTTTCATATAAAGTTATTGTAATAATATGAGGTGTAACACTTTTCTAACCCACCTCCCTTCCAACCCAAAACTGGAAATACTCAAAAAGAAAGTCATACGTGGCTTGGCATGGTTGAAGTATAATTCTCCTACCAGACCTTCTTTTTCATAGTTATGATCACTTTGAGGCTTGCTGAATATAATTATCTTCAAATTTCTTATTTAATATCTCAGGTTATCAACAAACTCAACCATAATTATAGGCAAATTCTTTATCAAAGAGACACAATAGAATACATATGGAGACATAATAGGATAAATTTCTTTATGTGTGTGTGAATAAACTACTACTATAAACACATTCCCATATCTGTATTTTGTTTCTCTTTCCTCTAGAAATGGCTGAATCCCCTGCCAGTTTCGGAATCTTTCATCACACCCCAGTCATGTGACCAAATTTCCTCAGTGGAGGTGTGTAAGGACCAGAATAGGGTGCCCTTCCTCTCTCCATCCTCCAGTTTCAACAGTGCCCTGGTTCACATCGATGGCTACCCCTCTTCTGGCTCCAACAGCAACGAGGTTTCCTGCAACTCCTCCTCTTTATCCGACTACTCTAACATGGGCTATTTCATGTCCACCTCATCCGGCGGCTCTGCTCGAAGCGATCCGGCTTACTTCACTTATCAGGAAGATTTCCAGAATCTGCCCAACAGCTGCAGCCATCACCCTTCCTTGTGCGTTCCACTCACCTCCTGTCCATCTTACGAGAGTCTGAAGAGAGTGCCAGAGAGCCCCGACTCTGGTTTTGGCATGGCAATGGAAAATGAGATGGAGGTTGCAGAATCTGAAGGTGAAAATGTTCTTGATGATCTGGTTTCTCCTGTTCTCAACCTTCCTCTACATCTTCCTTGTCACACGTGCCCCCCCTCCTCCCCTCCAGCTCCTCCTCATCCTCCCATTGTTACACAGACGCTCTCTGACCGCCAGCAGGCGATTGCGCCTGAGGCAGCAGACAGCGGCAGCTCTGCGGCATGGCTTGTTCCTGGTGCCATGTGCAGGTCATCCTCCATGCCCGTGGAACATTCAAAAACGGGTTATGTGACACTCAAAGAGCTGCACACAACATTCAGCAATAAATCCATCTAAAAATGTGATTAAAATGTGGTTAAGGTAGTAACTACCCGTCAGTCCTCATTTCATTTGAGAAATTTAGTCAAATACTTTCGTTTGTATGAAAAGAAATTAATTTGATGCAGCAACTCACTCAAAAAAGTTGGGATAGAAGGATGTTTGTCATTGTGTTACATCACATTATGCTTTTTAGCCATTTGGGAATTGAGGATACTAATAGTTGTAACTCTAAAAGAATCGCCAATATTCCAGCTGCTCAGCAGTCTCCTCTTCATGATGCTCCATGCATTTCCTGCAGGCAGGACAGACAAGCACACACACATTGTGTGTATGAAAGCACACCATCGGAAGTTATGCAGAATGAGGTCTGACATTTTATATAATATACATTTTATCCCTCAATGGTATCTTCACAAGTATGTCAGCCATGTGATGCACCATCCACCGTATCATCGACGATGCTGGACTGTCACTGATAACAGCCAGGATCTTCTCTCTTATCTTCCAGGTAGGACCAGACTACATTTTTACCCCTAAAAACAACTGAAACATGGCTAATTTGATCATGAAACGTGGTCGCTGTCTTTTTGTGCTCCTGGGATGAGGTCGCGTTTTCATGCATAGTTGGCATATGGTGTCTTCCTTGTGTAGTAAAGTTTAAGGTGACATTTCTGAATGTAACAATTGGAATGTTATGCCCTGCCGCATGAGGGCATGATAGTCCCAAACTTCCAACAGTGTTTTCAAGCCTTGTCTTTTAAGCAGTAGAATAGAATAGAATAGAATAGAATAGAATAGAATAGAATAGAATAGAATAGAATAGAATAGAATAGAATAGAATAGATCTTTATTGTCCACCAAAGTGGAACATTTTCTGAAACCTCAGACTCTTCTGAATACTTTCAGGATTAAAATCTTGTATTGAAATAACATTTTTTCAACTTAGCGATGATTTTCTGATCGATATTAGAACAATGTGATGAGTTATCCCAGCTCTCTGTGCTGCTGGCATCAGATTTTAAATTAGTTTATATTTTCTAAATACAACAAGTAGGTTTGTCAAGAAGCTGAAAATGATTTTATAGACTTGTGTCTGTTAAAAAAAGGTTTAAATCAATTAACAAATGATAGATTGAAGTTTTTGTTAGATTTTAGAATATTTCTGAATTATTCTGTAAATTAGAAATGCAAAACATTTTCCACTTGCTGTAAAGTCATGTGGTTCAAGATTGGTCACCGGACTATTGGAAAAAAAGCTGAAAACTGACATTATGGCATCTTACTATAAGGTTTGCTGTTAAAGGTGTACAAAATAGTTGGTTACAGTGAGCTTTTTATGTGTTAATCAGCATTAATGAAATAGTTTAGGACTGGAAAACCAGATCAGTGAGCCAGTTGAGGCTGCATAGAGCTGAGTGAATATGCGGTTGGGAGTTGAATCTGTGTTAGTATGTCTCAACAACCGACCTCTTAGTTTGTAAATGGAAAATTTGTCTGGCAGTTAACTTTAACCACTTTATATCAATCTAAACATTTAATCTAGCCTGTAAGAAATCATTAAATCACTTTTATTTAACCACATACTTTAACTTTGGCAGGCTCACATCCTTCTGCCGAATGAAGTGGTGGTCAAACAAACCAAAATGGCCAATGCGTTCCAAGGAAGATGTGTTGGAATTTTCTGTATACTCTCAGAGTTTAGATGCAAGTTTATGCACTTGGTGCCTTGAAAAATGTTGAGCTATATGCACAGATCCAGAAGCATCAGAGAAATACCCATCAGGTCAGTTCCCTTATATCTTGAACTATCTGGTGCTTCAGACAAGCTCATAGATGGACGTGAAGGAGTGAAATGACTTGGGAGTAAGACCCATCATTAGAAATTTTGCATTGTCTCTGCTCATGCAAAGACCCATTTTGGCATTATTATGGTGATGTTGCTACATTTGTTTGATGTAAACACACTGCCACCGTCCGTTTCACTCTATCATGGCCTTAATTCTTCGTAGAAGCCCAACTTATGTCATCATCATCATAAAGGTTGCTAAGACATCTTGATGAGTGTGGCTTTAATATTAGCTTATGTTAAAATGAGCTCAACCACATACTGCTGTCAGCTTCTTGCTTATCACAAACTAGCAAAAGCTAACTGAGAAGGACCCTAATTAAGTAAAGAGATTTGAATAAGCCATCAGTGCTGTCATGCTTTGACTCAGTTCCTTTAGATCCTGTCCCCTAATAAGGTTTGTAAGCCACATTTAGACATGCATGTTAGGTCAATTGGTCCCTCTAAATTCTCCTGTAGGAGTGAGTGTGTGCGTGAGTGGTTGTCTGTCTCTCTGTGTGGCCCTGTGATGGACTGGCGACCTGTCCAGAGTGTACCCTGCCTCTCGCCTGATAATTGCTGGGATAGGCTCCAGCCCACCCGCAACCCTTAATTGGATTAAGCGGTACAGAAAATGGATGGATGGATGGATGGATGGAAGCCACTTTTAATGATGTTTTTCATAAAATCTTTGGCTCGCTCTCCTTGTTTTAAGACTTAAGGAGAAATTTTGCGGTAACGTCAATCAGTTTCATGATTTGGTGAGGCATTTTCTAACAAGCCATTTTCCAACACATTAGCAGTACATGCTCTGGGCTACAATGAGCTAGGTTGACCACCACTTCATATTAGGCAGAACTAATCACATGAATATGAGCAATAGTGATGACTGAGCATTAGCTACTCATGGTTGTTACTAGCAACCATACATACAGCCATTACAGGCTTCAGTTTCAGTAGCTTTGGGTTTGTTTGTTTGTTTGTTTGTTTGTTTGTTTGTTTGTTTGTTTGTTTTTGTCCACCATTGTTAACCCAAAGGCCCTCAGGCATTTTGAAAATTTTTTTCAACTTTATCAAACATTTTTATTTGTATATAGGAATCATTTTGACTTCGTTGCAACGTGTGAGAGAAAACATTCCTAGAACTCTTATTTTTAGTCAAAAAATTTTAAGTGTCTTTTTTTTTTCCCACAGTTTACACCCTCTGGAAACTCTCCGCTTTTTCTCATAAATCCCTTAAGTAACTTACGTTTCACTAACATTCGCTCATTTTCATAATTCTAACTCTTCAAATACCATTTTAATGATTTGAATTATTATTACTTTTTTAAAAACACAAAATATTTTCCATATAATAAATACTAGGGTGATAAATACTGAGTCTTCAATATCAAACATTGATTTGATTGCATTAGTATTTTTCATACACTCCCTTTGGACACTTTCATGGCCAAAAATGCCTCATTGACTTCCATTAAACCCACATTTTTTAATCTTACTGGTTTTTCAGTTTAAAACCATATATTCTGTAATGCTATTGTTTTATTTTGAAGAAAATTTGTGATATTTGACATTTGGGCTGTTTTCCATCCAATTCAATTGTTTCCCCATTGTAGGCAGATGCAGGAAATCCTTGTATTTTTGTAGATACATTATAGAGCCATGCAACTTCCAGGGGGCCCCAAAACTTTTTGTGTGTGTGTGCTGGGACTAGGGGTGGGGTTGACAAAAAGGGCATGTTTTGAGGGGATGTGTTTCATCTGTCCTTGAAGAGGCACTTGAGTAAAAACCATGGCCTCCTGCCTATGCTGCAATCAAAAGCAAAAACAACTGTGTGTCTATGCACCTGGCTGCTCCACAAGAGGGACAGGTGTGTGCTGGTTGTACACAGGCCTAAAAAGAGGTATTCTACCACCTGCATCAAGTGTAACAGATGCATTTGTATAGAGCACCAGTGTTGGAAAGGCTGTTGATGAGGTTTGAGTGCATAACAAATTAATAACCAGGTCACGAGCAACCAGGAACTACTGGTTTGCCACTGGAAATACTGCAACCTAAACACACACCTTCGCTCAATCCATTTATCTGTTTCTCACAAACAAGGACATATTCCTCACATATTCATTTAGGCTTTGCAAAGATAAAAATTTCTCCTTTCTGCAGGGTTATCCGGGCCTTTATAGGCAGTAAAACAACTTTTTGATGTGATTATATAAATAAAATGTATTTCATGTTGCTTTAATGTTTTTAAAGTTGAGTCATTAAGGTAAAAAGTTAAGAAATCTGTGTTTGGTGGATTATTTCTTTGCTTCTTGGTAATGAATCTTAAACAGTTGGAAAGTCTGTTTATATCCCTTTTTCAATGTTGCCACAATTGTAAGGAAGACTTAATTGTGGGATGAGCAGCAGAGTTGAGTGTGTGGGTTGTGCCCATCGAAAACTTGACAAATCTCCTCTCCCAATGCCAAACAGCTTTTTGTGCTAATGACTCCTGTTTTGAGCTTCTGATATCCCAGGTACTGACAACCAGGTGGCTAATCGGCATCTGATTAGGAGCGTTGTGTCCAGTAACGAGCCCAGATTCTGCCTTTGGCAGTTTGATCATGGGGTCAAATTGTGGAGAAGACGTGAAGAGCACTATGCTGACTGCTGCACCAGTAAGGTAACACTTTTTTGGTGGAGGCAGTGTGATGGTGTGGGGTTGCATCTTCTTCACTGGAAAAACAAGGCTTGTCATCATTAGAGGCAATCTCAATGTAGAGAGCTATTGAGATGATATTCTGCAGCCAGCGGCAATATCTCCATAATCTGAAACCAAACTTTATCCTCCAAGATGACCAGGCTCGCCCTCACAGAATGGGATTCATCAGAAACAACCCCTAGAATTTGGGAGCAAAGAGGAATGACGCTCTTGCAGTCATCAACCCTACTGAACACCTCTGGGATCAGCTTGGGTGTGCTGTTTGTGCCAGAGAGCCAGCAGCTCATCCCACAAATTCATTGTCCTTACAAATGTGGCACCATTTAAGAGGCAAATATACACGTTCCAACAGAATTACATTTATTGGCTTTACAAGATTTATTGCCACGAGGCATTTTTACAATAAAGATATAAACCACCAAACACAATTTTCCTTTTCTTTTGGGCCAAGTTTAGTTTGTATGATATGATGTTTTATCAGTTTGCACTATAACATGCATGAAAATATGTTAAAACGACTTAAATCTTACAATTTTTAAGCATTAAAGGATTTTTTGTTTGTTTCAGGGGGCAGCTGGTTTGCCACATTCTGTATGTTTGTAAGTGTAACTTCTGCATCTGTGCTGATCTTTGTTCTGCTTTGCCAAATGATCATCAGAAACAGTGTATACATCTTATGATAAAGCTGCACCTTGTACAGCTTACTGACTGTAAAGTATAACATTTTTGCCTGCAGGCAGACCAGATTTAGCATCAGACTGCACACTCTGGAGTCATATACAATAAACCAATGAGGTCAATGATAAATGTTGTCTGTCTTGTCTCTACACATGCAGCTTATTTCCGTTGCACTCAGTGGCTTCTGTACAGAGACCAAACAGAATAAAAACTCTGGTAGAAATGGGTCACCCTGTCACTTCCTGTGTTGTTGTGGAATGAGGGCTGAGGGGTGGGCATGTGCATTGACTTGAGAGAGTCTGAGAGGCAGTCTGAGTTGTGTGCATATGTATGTGGGTCTGTTTGTACCTTGCGTGTGTGTGTGTGTGTGTGTGTGTGTAGTTTTGAGTGTTTACATGTCCTGTCAGGTGGTCCTGGTGGTGTATGTGTGAGTGAGCTGCTGTATTAGGGTGTGGTTTGACATTTAACTCTGACACAACCAGCAGCATCCGCTCATCTCTGAGAGAATTTACGATATTTAGTCATGTCAGTAAGAAACCACCAAAGATGCGACTTTTGATCAACATTTCCACTACCTTTTCTTTCAGTTGCGAAACGGCGTACCACATTACAGCTCAAACTCTGTCAAGCCAATTCATTATATTACACACAAAGGCAGCTAGCTGTACTACACATCACTCTGCAGTTAGCGTCCTGTGTGACGCAATCTCAGCATGCAAAAGAATCATGTAATCTTTCCAACTGTAGGTGAAATGAAGTTCAGATATACTCACCACATTTGTCTTTTGACAAGATTGAAAAGATAAAAGCATCAAATATGAATTCACACCTTACTCAGTGCAACAGGATGGGAAATACTCACCATTCGCCTCAAGAGCATTATTTATTTTGATCATACGCTTGTGCCAATTTTTGATCTATGATTAATTATACACAAAGATGTAATGGGAAGATGTTAATGTTTAATGGTTTGATATTGTTGTAGATGCAGTAAATCAGAGAACAATCACCCCAATAATTAGTTTGAATTACTAAATCAGAAGTAGTTCAGTGTTGCATTTGTGCTGTCTGGTATGTTTTGTAACACTTAGATTCATCTTTCATTTATCCCCTGTTTAAAGTTATCCATTCATCCATTTTCCCTCATTTATCCGAGGTTGGATCATGGACGGAATAGGTCCTGGAGGGACAACCCATACATCCGTCTGAGTAGCTACACTCTCCAGTTTCTTGTGGGGCATCCTTATGCATCCTCAGGCCAGAAGGGGTATATAATCCCTAATGATGAGTTATGAAATGGCTCTAGGCCCTGTGATGGACTGGCGACCTGTCCAGGGTGTACCCTGCCTCTCGCCTGATAATTGCTGGGATAGGCTCCAG
>JBBBVU010000022.1:2584487-2596812 GCA_037177055.1 Atherinosoma microstoma | reverse complement strand
CCTCTCGCCTGATAATTGCTGGGATAGGCTCCAGCCCACCCGCGACCCTGAATTGGATTAAGCGGTACAGAAAATGGGTGAAATGGCTCTAGGGTTTTCCTCCCAGTTGGATGTAACCAAAAAACCTTCAAAGGGAGGCAAACAGGAAGCATCAGAAAGTCAGTTGACCTTTTCAGTGAGGAGGAGCAGTAACTTTACTCCCAGATCTGCCAGATGTATGAGGGTAAATGATTGAGAAAGACGAATAAAGAAAGAATTTGTAGGTTGGCAACAGATGATGATGCAACATGTGAAATCAGCAGGTAACACAAGCAGACAGACAGATAGAGACGGGTTGCAGACATGCTCCTGCAGGCATGTCAGTGAACATATATCCAATATTCTCGCTGTGTCCTCATCAGTGCTCCAACAACACATTTCATCTACTGGTGATCTAACATTCCTCACGATGATCAAGGAAAGAAATGGATACAACTTCCTTTTCTTTTCTCTCCCTTTGGCTCTGGCCCTGCATCCTTGACATCCTCTCTTTGACCCATCTGGATTTCCATCTTATTTCAGGCATTAGTTGGGTTTTTGAAAAAGTCCATTCAGTTGCTTGCAATAACTTTCCAGTCTGTATAGTTATCGGTATAGTTATCCATAATAACAGATGTTAAAAAGTGAAATGAGTACCAGCAGTACTGCATCCAATACAGTGTAGAAAGAAAATCAGTGTAAAAAGGCACAATGTGATCAGAGTAGCAACCAATGATGTAATAATGGCCAATAACATACGTAATAATTTGGGCTATTTTAATTATGATAAAGCCAATGAGATTATAAGTTTCCAATAAAGTAATAAAGTTTTTGAGCCAATAATATAAAAACTTTGTGCCAATAATTTAATAATTGATCATTTCTTTGGTTTTTGGCCTAGAATGAAAAAAAATCATTTTAAAATATGATAAGTGCAGCCCCATAATGTAATAAAACATTTATAAGACTGGATTTCTCAGAAATACAAGATTTTTTTAGCATTTCAGTCAGACAACTCATGAGTTGATGAATAAAACCCTTATTGGGAATTGTAGTTTGACATTTAGACTATGATCCCATCACTCCATGTCCATACATGTTTTTAATCAATTAAACATTGGAGTGAATACTCAATAATATTTTCTCTCTTACCTAGCCAACAGGTAGATGCTGGGGCGGCAGAGGGGCTCAAAACAAACAAGCAATGTGCAGTGATCAGGGCAGCAGCAATGATTACATCATTGTCCAGTTGTTACGCTATTACTTTCTTTTTCCATTTAAAATGGCTAAAATCATTATTTTATTGCTCACTATCATATTATTGATTGCTACGGAGCTAGTGCTGCAAACACCACAGGGGTGTCACCATGGAAACAAGATGACTCATTCAGTCCTTGCATATGTCATAACAGATTGAAGACACTGCAATGTTATGTGTACTTTCTACCACTAGGTGACGTTACAAACCTGAACACAGCAGAGTCAGTGATTGTTCCCCGTCCTCTCCCTCATTCTCTCTCTCAGAACAAAAACATCAATTCCCCTGGAAAAAGCTGGTTTTGGATCTCACCCACAGTGGAATGGAGGGGTGTGAGGACAGACTGACCGTGAGCTCTTTATGCGGAGAGATGTTTAGAGGAAGATGGAGACAGCGCAGCAGCCACAGCCACCACACGGGTCAAATAGTTTCTCAAGAAATCCAACTTACTTAAAACTGTTACTTAAAACAAGTGATACATTCCTACTTTCCACACAATTGGGAAAATTGGGCAAAATCAAGAGTAACCAGAAGATAATATCCTTCTCTGAGCTACTTGGTCCTGTGAGATGCGTGTTATTAAGCAACACTTTGTTGTCTCACCAACTCTTTTGTTTTCCTGAGCTGAACCACAAGAATGCTTTGAGGTCTGAAATTTCAACTCACCTCTGTTTTTCAGATTTGAGCACAGTTCCCTGTAATTACATCAGTGCGAAACAATATGTTTTGCAGGAAATGTGAGGGTGGGGTTGTGGTGAGGATAAAAAGTCCCCGTGCTACTAAAAACGTCTCTAATCCCCATCTGTATAGACGAGGATTAGCGTGCAAAATAATCTCATCTCCTTTAAGAAAAAGTAGTGACTCTTTGTTTTCCTCTGGAATTGTGCAGCAAATGGTTCACCTGCAAGACCAGAAGTCAGGAACTATATTCATTACACCCAGGTCCAGTTAGAAATGATGCTGCTGGAGCTTTAAATCCAAGTGCCTCCACATAAAATATTACTTGTAGGAACATCAAAGGAAGATGGTTGGTACTGGGGTCAGACACAGAAAAGTCAGTGCTGCATTAAAAAACAGGCCTGATTTCTCATTTCTGCAGACTGCCGATAATAAATTGCATCAGGTGGTTTCAGGCATGTCTCCTAATAGTTTATACTGGCTGCAGATGCAGAGGAATGTTCCCCTGATGTAACAGCATATAAATGTATGAAAGTTCAGCCCTTGACACACACACAGGCAGTAATGTTCAGCAGCTGAGCTCATGTTACCCTGCCTCAGCCTCCTTCTCAAGCTGGAACAAGGGCCACAAAATGGAAATACTGGTTCAAGAAAAAAAAAGTTATTTCATTCACTCCTGTATATTTGGAAATAAAGTAATAATAAGGTCCATTATCCAAGGATATACAAATCTCATGAAGCCATATTTTATTCCCAGTAGAACATAAACAACACATGAGATGTTAAAACAAAGACATTTTACCATCTCATGGAAATATTAGCTAATTTTGAATTTGATGTCTGAAAAAAGTTGAAGATGGAGAAACAAAAGGCTGAAAACTGATTGGCATGAATGAAAAACAACTGGAGGAACATTTAACAACTAATTAGGTTAATTGGCAACAGGACAGTAACATGACATACAAGGATCATCTCAGAGAGGCATAAGTTGGCCAATCTGTGACAAATGGCAGGTAAAATGTTTAAAAAAATTGCGAAGACTTTGAAGATCTCACCATTCACAGTGTAAAATACCATCAAAAGATTCAGAGAATCAGGAGGAATCTCTGTGTGCACGAGACAAGGGCGACGGTCAAAACTGGATGCTTGTGATCTTTGGCCCCTCAGGCAGCTCTGCATTAAAAACTGGCATAATTCTTCACTGGAAATCATTGCATGAACACAGGAACACTTCCAGAAATCACTGTCTGTGAACACACTTCACCATGAAATCAAGGTTAAATCTCTTTTATGTTAAGAAGAAACTCTATGTGAACACAATCCATAAATCTTTTCTCTGAGCCAAGGCTCATTTAAAATGGTCTGAGGTAAAGTAGAAAACTATTCTGTGGTCAGATGAATCAAAATGGGAAATTCCTTTTGGAAAACATGGATGCTGTGTCTAGTGGATTTAAGAGGACTGGGACCATCCAGCAACCAGCTGAATATTGTAAATGTATCACATGAGATCAGCTGCATTTGGCATAAAGGTGTAAGATTCTCTTACAAGCAACAGTTTGACATGATGGTTCAGTAACTCAACCTTTCAGCATTCTGAGCGCTGTTTGCTTAACGTAATCTTTTCATCTACCTTGAGGTCACGAAGAGCTTAATGATGGTGGTCTGGGACCATTAAGATTGAGATAGTGTTTCATTATCAAAGAATGTGTCTCTTTTATACATAGACTGTTTGTTCTAAATGTTCTTGCTAAATGATCCAGCAACACACACATTTGTGGTTCGACTGGAAGGACCTTTTGTATTTTGGTTTATTGCCTGGGAGTTTTCACAATCTAGTTGCTAAAAAAGATCCAGAGACTTTATGATCACTTCTATTTAGGAACATTGTGAGATTGGTCAACCTTCATGTTAATCCAAGAGGAAACAAAGGCGTGGAAATATTTGTCAAAATGTCAAGGCAGTTTTGAAAACGTTAAACTGTCTTCTGTGAGTTTGCAGCCTCTTTTGTTGCATTCTTTAATTTCAAAATATGTCAAATGTTTTCGCTGAAGGACATATTTGGCATGCGAGCAATGCCAGTTTAGCAATGAGACTCTTGTATAGTGGATCCATGCTGTTTTGCTCAGAATGTGGTTTGTTAAGCATTGATGATGCCTTCACAGCTGTTATACATGTTTATGCACAGGTTGCATATGTCATAATACACCTTCAACACACCCTCCTGGATGCTGGATATGGCCCAGAGGACACAGGATCCATAGTTTGCAAGAAAAAAAAGGTTTTACCATTTGATATATGATCTCCACTGCAATAAAAAAAGTCAATCAATGTTGCTCTGCCTAAGGACCTGAAGATTATGGTCATTTAATACCGGCCTTTAGCCACGGATCATGTGTGAAGCTGGATGAGGACCCAAAAAGGCAGATAAAGATAAAGAGACTAAAAATACACTGCACAGGCTGGTAGTCCGATGACCAGAAATTCAAAGCAAATCTATAGGATATGAAAGGTAAACTAAGCATGGAAACAAAGAGGAATTCTGTTTCTCTGAATTCATGAGAACACGACAGACAAGAGATGACAAAGATTTTGCAACAAACAACTGAGACCAAGGAAAATACATGCTGAGGAAAGTAAAAACAAATTAACAGGAGCAATAAAAAAAAACAGGTGTAAACTAACTTAAGTGCAAAGTTAACAGGAATAAACTAAACGGTGGACATAAGGAAACAAAAAAAAAAAATGAAACATGAAGTTAAAATGAACTGGGGATTAAAGAGACCCCTCCCCCTCCCCTTTTTATATATTTTTTTAAAGATAACAGTGTATTAAAAAATGTCAACAATGACAGAGAAATAAAAAAAGACACACTGAAGGACAGAAAACTTTAAAGAAAAGCCACAAATCCAAAAATAAAGTTCAGCAACAGTTCAGATACAGTTAAGATAATTAGTCCCCATCATACAGAGATTTCTCTATATTCCTTTAATCTTTTAATATTGTGCATAACTGATTAAAATTCTCAAACTTCTTTACAGTTTTGTGTTGAACAGCCTCATTCTTAAACCACTTTGTCATGCAGTCCTTCCCATCTTTACATCTGAAAGACTCAGCTTCTCTCTTTATACTCTAAAGACAATAATATTATTATTATACCATAAGTTCAGGGTTTATTAATAGTGTGTCTTAGTTGTGAGATGTTTCTTTTGCCATTTGAATTGAATTTTTTCCCCAACTCAATTTAGTAAATCAAATAAACAGAATGATTAAAAAATAAAGAATAAAATGTAATTGTTGTTTTACCATTTTCAGCCAAATACACTGTTTTACATGATGCACAGATCAGATGTAGGAGTGTGCACATTCATAATCCAGGTCTGGAAAACAAAATGAGAAACATTCCTGTATTTTTTTCTTCTTCTTTCCTCTAGTTTCTGTGTCTTTCCAGCTGGGCTGACAGGACATTTGTACGGCTGCAGGAATTCTGCACAGCAGAAGCTCGGACCCAGGAGGCAGTGACCAGAAATTAAACCCAGCAGTTGTGCTGTCGTTTGCACTATAAAACTCATTTAGCATTTTGCAGTTAATTGATCATACTGTCACTGCCTTCTCTTGCATCACGGGTGCACATATTAGGGTCACAAAGTCATCTTTGACAGAGCACAGCTGTCATGACAAACAGGTTTTCATAGCCCACTCAGTTGCAAGAGCCCACATGAAGGAGGGATCAGCAAAGACCGGGATTTCCGTTCAATAAGGAGCTCAAGTCGCTCTCATAGACAGAGAGAGACAGAGAGGGCTGCTGACTCAGGAATCTGTCTCCTCCTCAGTGGATTGTAGCAGCAACAGAGACGTGAACAAGGTGAGAGTCATTCACATAAAACTCTGTTATCAGTTCACAGAGCTGCTCGGGCATGGTCGTGGGATGGTGATGACTTTGAAAGATTTTACTCTGATGAACTCACTGGGAAGCACGTTGATGCATGACAGCCCGCAAGAGGGTTTACTTTACTTGTGTCTTAGTTAAAGTGGAAGTTTGGATGCTGTTTTTAGATCCTGTAGCGTGCATGCAGATTTGTTACACACGTTCCCAGTTCAACAAGAGGTTTACACAAAAAAAGAGGAAAAACTGTTATGTAATGTTTTTCTGTCAGTGTCTGAGAGATAGAAACCATGCAGGATTATCTACTGAAGTTCACTTTGTTAATGTTAACACACGCATTAAGTTTCCACTGAAAGCTAAGATCAGAAAAACACCAATAAGACCAAGTCAGTGATTTTGAGTGAATATGACCTGTGCAGCTGGAAACACACACACACACACACATACACACACATACATGTACACACAGTGTTGTTTTCATAGATCTTTGCTATGACCTAAAGTAATTTCCCAAAGCCTTTAGCCTAAACCTTAAAGGCTTACTACATAACTGGAACAGTTTTTTTTTGTTTGCAAAAGGAAATGAAGCCTCTGAATGTTGCTGCACAGTGCCGGAGCCAGAATGTTTTTTACAAGGAGGTCCAAGCCCAGACACTCATTGTCACTGGAGGGGTCCCGGAAGTTAATGTTTCCTCTTCCTTTTGCTTACAGAGCACACAGCTTTAGGGTATATAGTTGATTATTTTGGTATTTCTTATTTACATGCACAGATATGGCTGCCATGAAGAAGGACACTATGTTCAAGTCATTGGAAATTGATAAAGAGCAGCTTATCATTAATTCTGTTTGTTTATTACTTTATCTTTAACAAGTTCTTTTTCTTTCTGCTGTATCTTTTCATGGTGTTGCCCACCGCTCCATCTATGCTCAGGATGGGGGATTGAATTGAAAAGTAGATTTGATTGCAATCTGTTGGCCTCCTTAGATAGACCATTATTTTCTATGAATTGGCTTATATGAACACAGTTATTATAAATTCGACTAATGTACATTTCCGGCTGTCCAAACAGACTGAATTTAATTTAATTTAATTAATGAAGTTAGAAAATACAATTTATTTTCAACTTTATTTATTTGAAAGCGTTTATATTTAGAAAACAACAAGTGCTTTAGAGTTGGAGGTGTATTGGCATTAAAATGTTTTTTAAACCCTTTGTTGTTGTTTCTACACTTGTTTTGTGTGACTGTATTTGCATGTTGCTTTGCATTTTATAATTAATGTAAGTAATTTATGCAACATTCAGTTTGTATGAAAATATTTATACAAATTATGTCTTACTGAATGATTGACTCATGGACAGGATGGGATGTTTAGTTTTGTGGGTGATTTCTTTTATATGAAACTCCAGTTCGGTGAATACATGAGTGGCCCTCTTAAAGATTTCTCTGTTTGTTGTGTTGGATGGCCAATTTTAAATTGGTAGTGGGCATGACCCCCCCAGGCCAGCCCTTAGCTCCACCCCTGACTCTGGCAACATGATCCTCCCCAATGTGAATTACACAAGTTAAATTTTCCTTTCAGTTGCACACAACTTTGACAACACAAATCTATCTTCAGAGTTTCAGTGTCTCTACAGTCATTATATACCTCTTTCTTGTCTTTTGCACCTCTATGTGGTTGTTACATTCAATTTGCTTCACAATAAGAATACTACTTTTCTAAACCATCCCCTCAAGTGTGACCTCAACACGTGCACACTTTTGTGTCATGCAGTCTTGCATAAGAAAGCCATCTTTGGCTACAGATCTAAGGCCAGCTCTCTCTGACACAGTATGAAAACATTTCAGAGAGCTAAGACATGCAGTATGTATAAGTACAGGCCTGTACCAGCTGCCAGTATGGATCCAGCTGTAATATATAAACATGGCAGCGCACACTGTTCTACTCACAGCACACACACACACACACACACACACACACTGGCTGATCAGAGTCTGGCAGACAGCCATCACAGTTCTCTCCTCTGCAGGGTAATTTTTTCAAGTGATTCATGGTACTTGCTGCTCTGCACTCTCCTATTGATTTGCACTTTTTCTCTCTTTGTGGATAAAAAAGCAGATTATGGTTGTAACGCTGCTTTTATTGAGTCTTAAAGCACTATTTAAACTACCAGAAAATTACACTGTCAACTTTTTTCCCCCCATAAATTTAAACCATTTTTTTTTCTTTACTCAGCATTGTGGTTTCCTTTGTATTTATGTTGGAGTGCAGCTTCACACACCATACACAACTGATTTTACAACTCCTTTGATTTTCCTCCACACTATATGTGAACTTTGTGAAACGCTGCTTCATCTTGCAAAATTTCAAACATAGTAATAATACAGAGTTCAAACTTAAAGCGTCCAAAACGCTGATGCTCTTCCAACCATAACGCATCTCTCTGTTTTTCCTTTTTAGGCACAGTTATGTTAGGTGTCCTTCTCCTCGCGCTCCTCTCTTCCCTGGTGGGTGCAGTTCCTCCTCCCAGTGCTCCCCTTGTCCCCTGCAGACGCTGCTGTGATCACATGGGCCCAGCAGAGGGCAGCGGAGATCAGCCGACCATGGGAGAGTTCAGTCACATCCCAGAGATCCGCACTTACATCAATATGACCATACTGAAAGGTAAGACATCAACAGTACAGACCGCACTGAGTCTGTACTCCATAATCCTGCTGTTTTATACTTCAGACCTGTTTGTGTATGTTAGCAGATTCAGTTTATGTAATAAATATAACATATACATTTACAGAAATGAAACTACTGCAGTTTTAGAAACTCTGATGCCATAATAATATCGTCATGATCCAAAGACACTTTACACAGAAGCTCTGGAAATATTTATGTAAGTGGAACAGAACTGAAGGAGGGGTCTTTTCTGTTCCCACAGGGTTGTTTTTTTTCCCCTTTTCTGCGTGTGAGTGTGTTTCTGTGGATTTTAGGAAAACAAAAAGACTCTGCTTCTTGTTTAAATTTGTCCATGAGGCCATCCACGTCATTGGACAGCTCAGCCAAAAGCAACACATAACATTTCTCCCCCTTCATGTGTTGTCATCTGTAAAAAACATTGAGATAAAGATGCATGAAGATACAGTCACTGGCCACTTTATTATGCACAGTTTGCAAGTACTTGTGAGTGCCTTTTAGAACTGTAAAAAAATAGATTCTACAAAGTTTTGGAAACATTCCTCAGAGGTTTTGCTCCATATTGACATGATAGCATCACACAGTTGCTGCACATCCGTGATGAGACTCTCCCGTTCCACCACATCCCAGAGCTGCTTTATTTGATTGAGATGTGGTGACTCTGGAGGCCGTTGGAGTACAGTGAACTCACTGTCATGTTCAAGAAACTACTTGGAGATGATCTGAGCTTTGTGACATGGTGGATTATCCTGCTGGAAGTAGCCATCACAAGATACTATACTGTGCTCATAAATGGATGGACATGGTCAGCAATAATATTCAGGTAGTTGGTGGGGTTTAAACCATGCTCACTTGGAACTAAATGGTGTACTAAGTGTACCAAGTACCAAATTCTGACCCAACCATCTGAATGTGGCAGGCGAGATGGAGACATAATCAAACCAGGCAATGTTTTGCCATCTTCCATTGTCAAATCTTGCCAAGCCTAACTCAGCATGACTCACTTTCATGTTCAAGAAACCAGTTTGAGATGATTTGAGCTTTATGACATGGTGCATTATCCATTCAGTTGGTGGTGGTGGTCATAAAGGGATGGACATGGTCAGCAACATTACTCGGGAAGCCGGAGGTGTTGAAATGATGCTCAGTTGGTACTAAGGAGCCCAAAGGGCACACTTAGTACCAACTTACACTTACAGCACCAGCAGCTTGAACCACTGATACACGACAGGATGGACCGATGCTTTCATGTTGTTGATGCAAACTTCTGACCCTACCAGGCAACATTTTTCCATCTTCTATTGTCCAGTTTTAGTGAGTCTGTGTGGATTGTAGCCTCGGTTTCCTGCTCTTTGCTGACTGGAGTGGCCCCTGGTGTGGTCTTCTACTGCTGTAGCCCATCTGCTTCAAGGTTGGATGTATTATGTGTTCAGAGATGATATTCTGTATTCCTTGGCTGGAACCAGAGGTTGTCTTACATAATGTTGCCTTTGTATCATCTCCAACCAGTCTGGCCGTTCTCTTCTGACCTCTGACATCAACAAGACAATTTGGTCCAGACAACTGCTGCTCCCTGGATATTTTCTCTTCTTCAGACTATTCTCTGTAAAGTCAAGAGATGGTTGTGGGTGAAAATCCCAGTAGATCAGCAGTTTCTGAAATACTCAGACTAGTCCGTCTGGCTCCAACAACCACGCCCCTTCCTTCCCCATCCTAATACTCATTTTAAACTTCAACAACTCGTCCTGACTATGTCTACATAACTAATTGCATTGTACATTTCTTCCATGTAATTGGCTGATAGCTATTTGTGTTAACAAGCAATTGTACCTAATAAAGTGACCAACGAGTGTAAAATTGTGATAAAGAATTGCCTCAGGAGCTATGGCCCACTTTTGCAGAAACCCTTTCTTGTTTTGCATAATTACCCATGAAAAAAATTCCCTCATTTAGAAAAAGTACTTGTGGGTTTTCTTGGATGTACTGCCTGTTTTAAAATCCTCCCCCATCACTATTGATCCATTCCTTGCCGTATGTGTTGATGTGCTGAGGACTCTTGGATTACAGAAATGTCCACTTCCAGTTCAGCTTCAACGTCTCAAAAGACAGCCTCACAGTAGATCATTTTCAAGCATGATATGAGGCAGAACCAATGACTTCAAACTGCCCCTGTCCCTGAGGCAGCAAAGTAACATCTACATAATGGTACTACCACCAATGCCTCTCAATTTGCAAGAGGAAAGGCTCGGCCTTTTTATTTGTTTATTTAGTAAATGCAAGTTTTCTATGTGATTTGTAGGAAGTGTATCACTTTTCCATCAGACATACCAAAACAGAAAGATCACCTGTTTTAGGCAGGTTAACAATTCTAAAAAAAACCTCTTCAAATATAAGTGAAAAGGCTTCTCTTTAACTTTCGTTCTCTTTATTTTGTCATTTATTCATCTGTGATCTCATGATGTGGTGTTAATGTTTTCATTCAGGTGACAAAGGAGACCGTGGGATACTAGGGACACCGGGTAAAGCTGGACAGGAAGGCTCTCCGGGGTCCAGGGGGCCAATGGGCTCAAAGGGCAGTAAGGGCCAGGCAGGTCTTCCAGGAGACCCCTGCAAAGTCCAGTACTCCGCCTTCTCTGTTGCCCGTCGCAAATCCCTTCACAGCCTCGACACCTACCAGACCATGGTATTCGACACGGTCTTTGTCAACCTGGACGACCACTTCAACATGTTCGAGGGGAAATTCCTCTGCCGCATCCCGGGGATCTACTTCTTCAATGTCAACATTCACACTTGGAACTTCAAGGAGACGTACCTGCACATCATGCATAATGACACGGAACGGGCGATTGTGTATGCCCAGCCCAGCGAGCGCTCCATCATGCAGAGTCAGAGCCTGATGCTGGAGCTGGAGCTGGACGACGAGGTGTGGATCCGCCTGTTCAAGAGGGAGAGAGAAAACGCCATTTACAGTGACGATGTCGATGTTTACATCACTTTCAATGGATACCTCATCAAACCCAGTGCAGGAGACAACTAAATAAAAGAGAGCAAAGCTCATTGTTAAAAATATTTACTTTCTTTTTCATTCTTTCTTTTTCACTTATATATAAAAACTCAGCACAAAAAGTAGGAAATTTGTGGATAATTTGTTTGCTTCTTGGCAATAAATTTTACATTTTTGAAAGTCTGTTTATTTCCATTTTAAATGGGGACGGGTTTGTAAGGAAAATGTATTTGTGGGATGAACAGCAGAGTTGAGTATGTGAGTTGCACCCATGAACAAATCTCTGCAGATTCCTAACAGCTCATTCTGTTTCTCTTGTTTTGAGCTTCTGCTTCTGGTGTTGACCATCAGCTGCCTGATTAGCAGCACCTTTGAGCAGTGGTCAGTCGGATCATAGGGTCAAAGTTTGGAGAAAATGCAGAGTATCGTGCTGATTGCTGCATCAATTGGGTAACAGTTTTTGGAGGAGGCAGTACAATGGTGTGGGATAGCATCTACCTCATTGGAAAAACAAGGCTTGTCATCTGTGCTGTTCATGCCAGAGTGACCAATACAACCACTTTGGTCAGCTGAATGGAATACCATCCCACAGCAGTGTGTGACCGAGCATGAGGAGGGCATGCTATTGTAGATATGTATGTTTCTTCTATATACATGATACATAATAATATATAATATTCCACAAAACACAAATTTCCTCACTTTTTGTGTCAAGTTCATTTTGTATTACATGATATCTTATCAGTTGCACTATATATTTGCAAAAAACAGAGTGTTGTTATAATGAATATATATATA
>JBBBVU010000022.1:2549671-2564650 GCA_037177055.1 Atherinosoma microstoma | reverse complement strand
AGAAAGAAAGAAAGAAAGAAAGAAAGAAAGAAAGAAAGAAAGAAAGAAAGAAAGAAAGAAAGAAAGAAAGAACAAAGTAATTCAAGTAAATTCCTACCTTGCTGTTGCGGTGGCTTTCATTGTCTTCTTTCCCTCCTCGAGACATTAACTTCTGAATCTTTACCAGAAGCAGCTGCTGTGCTCTAAACTCACAAACATTTGCAAATACAAAAGGAGAAAAAAACAAAGAAACAAATTTCTAAATTTCGTAAACTTCTCAAAAACAAGATAATGAAACAGTTGCACAAGAATAGTAATTTCCTATAGTCATTAGTTAAACTGCTTCCTGTACTGCAACAGCAGACTGTGGAGCTGACAAGTGAAAACATGCAATAAACAGACAGAACTTCCAAACCAGCTCTAATCTACAAAATCAGTGTCGGGAGGGTTTGACTTTTTAAAAAAACAATAAAACAAAACAAAACAAAGAAAAGCTCCTCTGCACCTTGAATTGCTGGGTATGGTGCCCCGTTCGGCCAGATCAGAGCCAGTGTAGGGGTCCACACGGGCGCACATCCAGTCGCAGCGGCTCAGGTGCCTGGTGTCCAGCACATGCACCACCTCGTCGCAACGCACGCTCAAAGAGCAGCTGTCCGATTGCTCGGGGATGTTGAGGTTGACTCGTATGTAGAACGAGTCACCAGATGCTAGCTTGCCCTCCACTAGATCCCTCTGTAGGCGACGATACGCTGGAGGACATAGATACCAGTGAATTCATATATGTAGTTAAGCAAAGTCGTAGAAGCACTATACAATGTTTGCATATTTTTGAGCTTTAGTAGAAGATAGATGTACTTTTTTTAGATCCTGATGACGTATTATATCTCATCTAACAGTTAAAGTCCAACCACCCCATACTAAAGCTCCGAGGAGTAAAAAATAACAACTTCTACATACAGTCAAAATTGGCACGATAGTGCAGCTTGACAGGTCCAGAGCAGTGCTGCAGCGTCCAGTGGGCTTCCTCCTGAGTACTGGTGTCCAATGAAACGCTTTGGTTTTCCCCTCGTATGCACCCCTCGAGCTGATTCACCAATCAGAGCAGAAAACAGATGAGTACAAGTTCTTTTTTAAAATGCTCTTTTGCAAATACAGAGAATTATCACATCATAGATAAAACAGATAAATGAAAATATATGATAATCTTGCAATTTTTTCTTTTTCCTTTGCAGAGATTTTTACCACCATACCAGGAGGAGATGATGGCCTTCTCGCAGCCCTGCCCTCTCAGCGTTGGACCCGAACTGGACAGATGAGATGAAGATCCCACTCTCGTTGCCGCCAACCAGCGTGATGTCCCTAAGCAGGTTGTCGCCTTGCAACGACAGCTCCTGCACCGGCTTCACGGTCGCGCTGATTCTAGAAAAGGAGGACAAAGACGGGCGGAACGGCCTGCACGCAAACACAAACGTTTATCAGTGAAAGGTAAAATCAAGCTATTCTTATATATGCACGCATGTGAGAAGCTGGACTTTACCTCTCCAAAGACAGTTTTCTAATGATGTTGTTGACCTGCTCCAGATCATACGTATCCATCCCCTCTGATTGATGGGAGGATGATGATGAGACCACAGAGTTAGGACCATCCTCTACAAAAAAACAAAAAAAATATACTAATTAATAGACTGATTTTAAAAACATGTATAGAGAGGCTATGGAGTCATTCAGATAAAAAATATCAGTGCTATTTTTGAGCATTATGTGAAAATACTTTACCACCCTCCATTTCCATGTTGTCACTATCAAAGTCAGACAGGCTAAAATAGAGAAAACGTCAAGATATGAGATGAGTCTTAAAAGGGAAGTAAATATGAAAGCTGTTATTCATAAAATCATCTACATGTCATTCATGAAGCACCTGCGGGGATAGAAGTCATTCTCCTTTTCCCTTTCTCTTCGGTACAGTGATGCTTGCTCTGGTGGCTCCGCCATTATGGACATCAAGCTGTCGTTACGGTAACGCAGCTGGAGATTTTACAAACAGAGAACTGCAGATTAGGCCAGCCAAAATAACTAGATTGAATCAGTCGGACACAAAAACAGAGAAAGGTCAGATGAAAACTCAAACACCAGCGGCTCAGTCTTACCAAATTTGGCCTGGTCTGCTCCGGAATATGGAACAGGAGTGGGGGTGGGGTCGGGGAGGAGGAGAGCGGGGGAGCCAGAGTGGGAGGATACGTGGGAGACATCGGGAAGCTGGGCAGAGGCAAGGGCGAAGGCAAGGGCGAGGGCGAGGGCGGGAGCGAGTTGCCATTGCCGTGAGAGTTTGGCATCTGAATCTCCAGAAAATCTCCGTTGACTGTAGTTGAAGGTTGATGGTAGAAACAAACAAGAGACTTGTTTAAACAATGGGCCTTTGATACACGCTGGGGAAATGATATGATCTGCTTACCTGTACGATGGCTAGCATCCGAATTCATTTGAATGTCTTTGACCATAAAAACTGGAGACTTAGCTCTTTTCTAAAGGACAAAATGTTGAAACCTTTTAGTTGGGAAAATTTTCTGATGACTTCTTCACAGATGTGTGGTGGTTAAACAGCAGAAAGTGAAAATGAATAACATTTACAGACATTTCATGTATCACCTAGAATGCAGCACCTTCAGTTAATCCTTTCCATAAGCCTTTTTATTTTCCCTCAATAAAACATTGATTATATATTATTTGCTTTTTGTAATTACGGAGTAACTCTGATAAAAGTTGGACTAATAGGGCTCCTGAAGGGTTGCTGGTCCAGGTACGAGCATATATTTTACAAACGGATAATACATGATGTGAGTAGTTGATAGCTGACCAGAAGGTTGGGTCTGCGTACTAGGGTAGGCTTTTCTGATGGTTGCTTTTCTGATGGTTGCTTTTCTGATGGTTGCTTGTCTTCGTGCGATTCATCGCTGGACCATTCAGACTGGCCCTGTGCCCCCACCTGAGAGATGATGGTTGGATGGAAGTCCCGTGGTAAACTCTGCAAAAACAGAGTGAAATAAAAAATCATGAAATCTGTAGATTTTTAAAAAAAAATCATCTGTGATTTTAATTCATTTCCATTAAACATTGAATCCGGCTCAACAAGTGTTTACTGTAGGGCTGACTAAACCACAACACTTAGCTATGCTAGCTGCCAACGTGCACCCATGAACATGTGCAACTAACATAGAACATGGACATATACTGTAGCTACTGTGTATATCTGAATTCCCTGAACTGTTTGACAACTTTGTGAAGCTCCTTTTTATCCCCAGATTACTGCCGTCAGAGATCAGAGCGTACAGCACAACTCTATTTATCAGCAGCTAGCGCCTGCTTGTTTCTCTTTCTTTCTTTCTTAGGTACGGGACAAATGCATCTTCTTTGCAAGTAAAATACACACTGCATAGAAACCTGGAACTCCTCATCTACCAGCAACAAAATTAGGAGTTTTGAAAATTTCATCTATTACTCTGCTAACCATTGAGCTGTCTGTAGCAGCTAATGCATCTGTAACAGATACTGCAGTGTAGCAGCTAATGTAGCTATACTAGGTAAGGTCATCTGCAGTTTGAAACTACCATTTCAGTTTTATAACAGGCACAAGACAAAAGTTTTCTCCTCGATCTTATATGTAAGTGGTTTATGTGCACAGATGTTAATGTAAATCAGACTTTATTTTACATATATGACAATGGAGAACCTTATCTCATCTTTATCAAAGTGCTCTGCTCCATCTGACCTGATCCAGGGGAATGTCTTTGGACATCCGTCGCAAGCGACCCTCAAGTGTGAGCAGCTTGGCTTCTTTGCGGACAATCTCAATGTGAAGTTCATCGCTCTTCTCCTCAAGCTCTCTGATCTGTTTGCGGTATTTGTCTTTGTCGATGAGACCCTGAGAAAAGTGGTGCTGGGCCTCGTCTCTGGATCGAAATGCCTGCAGCAGCAAGGGAATATGAGCAGAAATGTTACTATAAAGTAAAGTTTAATAAAAGAAAACATATAGCACGCCAGGAATGGTATTGAAGGGGCTGAAGTGTTGCACACTCGGGCTTATATGTGTTTCCCTTTGATCTTCAGTGTTTCACAGTTACACACCATGTTACTGAAAGATAAAGTGACACAAAAAAATGGATTTGCATGTGTGCTTTCTCACCTGGTCCCTCTCCTTCTCCACCTCCTCCAGCTGTGTAGTGATGGTGTCAATTCGGTTGCGATACATCTCACAGTCCTTCTGAAGTGTGGAGCACTTCAACTCAAGGTCCTCCTTCTCCTCCAAGTACTACACAAACAAAAACACGCACAGCAGCACTGGGGTTACGTTTTTTCCCCCCCAAAAAAAGACAGACTGAGAAGGAAGACAGACCACGTCATGCAGAGACAAATCTGAGATGGAGCTTTCTTTAAAGGTTGTTTTCTGAAGGTCTAAGGCCTGAAAGGTGCTGGGTGTGTGTTCCCCTCTCTACTTCCCCTTTTCCCTCACCTATAATGCAAATGTATATTAGTTGCATAAGTGCGTGCAGTTTTGACCTTATCTCGTAGTTCCTCTGCCTGTCTGACTTCTTCAAGTAGATTGTAGAGGCGGTTGACCAGATCCTGTCTGTCTTCGAGAGCTTCCTGTCTGTCATGCTCCAAAATGTCAAGGATGGCTTTGTCTGATGCAGGTAAGGGACACGGCTGGGTGTGAAACAAACACACAATGTTAGATAGGAAATCATATGACTGGAGTCATGATAAGAGTTTCAACTTTTTATTGATTCTGGTTGATAAAGAATACAAAAACATAGTCATGTCAGAGGTTATAAAGTTCATAAGAATAAAAAAAACTATCTCTACAAGTCATTATCGTTTTGTTTCACTGTCACTTCACTAAAGCTGCAGAAAGCAGAGCTGATGTGACCAATAGGACAGGAATATGAGACTTCCATGCGTTTAAAATGCCTGCATAAAGCACATTTACAAGTCTGTCATTTGACCGTGGTATCTACTAGATAACTAGAAGACCTTTACGCACATTCATGTAAAAAAAAATATATATTTCTCGTATTACCACTTGTCATCTTCCATCTAAAAAGCTCAGTTTAAGCTCCACTCCCACTTCTCCCAAAAGGCCCAGTCTGCTCTGATTGTTCATCTGTTCAGTCAAAACCAGCTGGATAACTGCTAAATTCTGCATTGGAGGCATGCTAAGCAAGCAACTGGGCAGACTTTATAAAAATCTGTTTCATACTGATGTCATTAAGTAAAGCCAGAACCAAAAATGATGAATTTCAAGCAGTTCAAGAGTCTTCCCTCTGAAAACATAACTCCCATTGGCTTGCATTTGGCCTGTATAATGAAGTTGGTCCCATATATGCACAGATATAGCAAAAATATAAGAAATGTTTTTTTTAAAAGCTGATTTAAGATGAATCCTGATGTTGCCGTGTCTGTTGGATGTATAAATAAGAAACTGTGTGAAACATTAACTGTATGAGCTGTTAATGTTGTAATAGGCATGAAGCCAAAGTAAGAACTCTAATAATAACACAGTTTTCAAAACAGACATGTTCTTTATGCAGCTCTCTGTAAAGACAACATCTCCACTATTGACTGAGAATCCTTTAATAACTGGAATTGACTGCAGTACAGCAGAAAAATTGCTGCAACTAAACCTTTTGTTGTGCACAAATATTCCAGTGAGGCCATACCTGTATGATGGACTGCAGCTCCTGTAGTTTAATCTTGAGCATTTCGTTCTCTCTCTCCAGCTCAAAGATCTGCTCTCTTTTTGGACGATTCTCGATGTCGTTCTTTAATTTGAGGCTCTGTCTCCTCTCCATCTTACACTCCTCCTCCACCTTGTTCAGCTTGTGCTTCAGCTGATCAATCTGTAGAGAAGAGTCACAGCCTCTTAATAGCATCAAAATCCCCCAGTTTCTCCAAACCTGCTGGTAAATGTGCTCTGGGGTTGAAAGAAATGTTGAAAACATCCAAAAATTCAACAACAAATAGAAAAAGAATACAACTTTTAACTATTTAGGGGATGGATCAGTGTGCTGTTTAATCTACCATGCAGCCAACAGAGGAGGAGAAAGAAAAACTTGTAACTTTTCCTCTGGACTGGTAAGTAAAAGCTTCTATCTGCTAATGTTATGCAGCTTATGATACAGTTAAAACCTTTTCAGCTTCTTCTACAATGTTGCTTTTTAACAATAACTATAATTTTCCACGTTTTTTCAAGAGCCCAGAGCAACGATGGTGTATTTGTGACAGGAAGTACCTCTAGCTGCAAGTCTCGACTCCTCATCACGGCCATGTTCTTCTCCTCACTGAGCGTAGCATACCTCATGGCCAGTTTGTAGTTTTCATCCTTTACTCTCAGCAACTCGTCGCTGTAAGTATTCCTCTCTTCTCTCAACTTGTTGTACCCTGGAACACCAACCACAATATAAATGAGGAAGATTAGTTTACGTCTGTAAGTCTTTATAAAATAAATTCTTACATAACATCTAGAATTTATTCTACTTCTTTTATTGACTTCTACATGACAAAGTGTGTTTCCTTGTGTTGTTTTGCAATCAAGTATTTTAAGGACACCCATTCATCATAATAAATGACTAACAAGGTTAATTAGGCAATAAATAAAGTGATGCAGGGCCTTTTTATAACTAATTATCTGCACATCATTTAGTATGTCGGTATGATAAAAGCATACTTCTAACTTGTCATGCCAACTATATCTTCTGTTTCTGACTACTGGACGAAACTGTGAGAGAACTGTGCACTGAGCTAGTCTAAACAGCTTCCTCACATTATTTTTAGCTATTGTTTTAGTTTAAATGAGCCTGGTGTACCAGCTGCACAGCACATGAGATCACAGTGTCCTAGTTTTGGTAGACAATGTGATTGGAAATCCTTGTTAAACTCAAATGTGGTGCACCGAGCAAGGTAAACCAAGCACATGTGGTTGGGTAGGAGTTTCAGTGCATGGTGATAATCTGTTAGTTTTGATTAACTGTGCAACCATTTGACACATCTAAAATTCCCCAGTATCTCAGAAATACAGATAATAGAAAGCTTTTTAAAACTGATCAGGGGATAAACATGAAATAATGTGTTTTTACTCTGTTGGAAGGCCTGAAGCTCCTGATTGGCCAGCCGAAGCTTCTTTTGCTCGTCCTCCAGTGTGCAGTTCTTCCTGCTGAGCTCAGCAAACTGCAGGGTATTCACTTGGGATTTCTGCTGCAGTTTCATCACTTCATTCATTAGAAACTGAGTCAAGCCCTCGTGACCTTCCTCCACTGAAATAAGGAAACAGAGGATGAGAAAAAAAGATGGAAAAACTGTATTTTATGTACTGCGTGGTGTAAAAAGATTGCTCTGGAAGTTGATTTGATTCCAACCTCAACCAGCAGAGCAGGATAAATGAAGATTGCTGGACGTTTAAGCCGGTAACTGATATGACTACTCTTGCTTGAAAAGAGCTACACGCCCAATATAATTGCAATCCTTCCTTTTGCATGTAATTCTTCCTTATCCGTAGCTACTTTCCAAGCATTTGGAACAGCCTGTAATAACCAGATTTGTCTTGACATGTTGGCACTTAGGTGCATGCACCAATTTCTGCTTCTTTGCAGGAAAATAAACTGCAGGCTATCAAAACCAGATCAGATAAGCAGTAAATAAAACTCGTGTCCGTGCATACACCTGGGTGTGTGTGTGTGTGTGTAGTTGTGTTGCTGCCTTACCAACAATGGTGGAGAAGCGCCGCGTGGGATCTTTCCCCGTAACCAGCTTGTACAGGTCAGGGTAGTAAAACTCCAGACTTTCAAGGAATGCCACATATCCCCGCTCTCCTTTGGTGCGGAGGATGTCAAGTAGACGACCTGACGGTGGTTTGATGAACATATTTTAAGTTCAACACACAAAAACACAAAGCACTTGATATTTCCATTGGTTACATTCTAGAGCATAATTTCAGATGAGGTGAAACAAAGCTGGTGTTTGATCCACAGGCTACAATAATAGAGTTAAACCAATGATAAACCTACTGAATTATAACAGTACATCAAAGAAAAGGGAATTCTGCTGTCCCAAATCAACACACGCAGTCACACATCTTTCTACCCACTTGTCCGGTTTGCTTTTGCGACCAGCAGCATGGAGTTGAGAATCTCATCCTCGTCCTGTTCATCCAGGACTTTGCACTGACGGAGGTAGGGGGTGAGCTTTGCTGGGGATATGGTGCGGCTCAGCTCGTAGCGTTTGCATTCCACCTGCTCCCACATGGCCTCCACATCATTTGACGTCCCGTTCTCCATCTCCTACGCCCTGAGAAGCAGCAAAACCAACTTCAGGGAATGCAGGGTGCCGCATGTGTCCAATGCTTATATCAATGCTTCTTGTCTAAAATCACATAATCAGACTATGTTTATAACACTTTAGGGAAGATGAAAACAGCACATGCCCTTTAAATAATGTCATTTGCATAATAGTTAAATGTCATCTCAACAACTGTTCAATAAATTATCATACAATCCTATTTTCATTTCGATGGTGCCGACATGCTAACCAGTTAAATTGAACACACAATTTGATACCAACACCAACACTTACATGTTTATCTTATATTAAATTAGGTTGATGATCATCTCACATACAATATGTGCAGAGCCTTGATTTAAGACCTGCAAAACTAGTGGCATGAACTAAATTACCTTAACTTAGCGAGGCTAAGATAAACAGGATGTGCTGGAAATCGTAGATTATTCTGGTATAGCTATTTAGGAAAATACAATCAACTCAAAGAGCAGTGACCTGGGGATTAAGATGTGCAGTTGCATCTTATGGAGGCCATTATGCATACAAATGCTAGCATTACCTTGGTTAGCTTATTCTCAACTGTTTTGCAGTTAGACCAAAGCACGGCTACACTTGAACACAGCTTCAAAGAGTTAGCTAGCAGGAGCAAAACAAAAGACAGATTTACTCAAAGTTCAGAGTTTAGGCTTCAATTCCAGAAAAAACAAAAACAATAGATTTGTGAATTCAAAAACATCCAGCGTGTCATGTGTTCGTTTCCATAGCGATATATTCCACCCTTTCATGGCAAAAGTTTGGGACTCAGTTGATGTGCTTGATTAGATTGACTGTATAATGATGCAATAAGCTTACTGCACTGATTTAATCCTGCATCTTTTTTCTATCAATTTTAAACTTGCATAGCAGAACTTTTTTTAACCCCTTCTGACATTGTGAGTAACCAGTGGTTCCCAACCTGGGGTCTGGGAAGGGGGGGGCCTGAAGAGCACAGGGGGTTCCCAAGGCTTAAACATTCAGAGCTATTGTGATTAATGCCCACACATTGTACCTATTTTAAGAAAAAAAAAATAAGGCTATAAGTTGTTAATTTGATTTTGGCTTTATCTAAGGACAGGACTCAGCCAGAGTCTAGTATTTATGGCGAGAAAGCATAAAACCAGCATAGTTTCAGCGCGGGATGGGGCAAGGGGTCCCTGGCTTTTTGGTATTTGCATGAAGGGGTCCTCAAGCAAAATAGATTAGGAACCGCTGTGAGTAACTATTCATGCAATATTCATGCTTCTGTAAACTTAATTAAAAGATCTGAAAAATGAAGCATATCTTTGCAACCTTTATTTCTGTATCCTTTCTAATGACCAGCAGGGGGAATTACATCTATCTATTCATTCTCTTGTCTCACATTACCATCACACCAACAGAACCAAGGTACACCTTGGCCAAATCAGCTGTTTATTAATCCCGGTTTCATCAGAGAGCATGCAATTGAAAAGTTCCTGTAAATCTTTAAGACACAGATGTGTCCAGGTTTCATGAGATGACATCCTAGATGTTCTTTGTGTGTAGAGCAGCATCCACATGACATGAACTGTAATCAGTGAATAGTAAAATGTGTGTGTATATTGAGAGAGCAAAGACGTGTAATTCACAAGTTTGTGGTTTAGTTATACTAACTTGGTAATACAGTCTGACTTGTCATAGTTACACACCACACCTTTTAATATTGGCATTTTGATCATCAAAGCAAATGTAAACAATTCCAGATGTTTTTTTCTCCAGCATGTGTCACAAATGATTAAGATTATATTACTATATATTGCTGTTTGATGGATGCCTTCAATGTCAATTTTCAATTTATTGTTACACCCCAACATCATATAGTTGACAAAGTAACACATCACTCCACCCGCTCCAACCTCCTTATAAGAATTTGTTGCAAAACAGTGCTGAGTGTCTGTATCTCCATGGTGTGAGATGTCCCACTTAGACTTGCAAAAGAAGAATGCCAAATGTGTACATCATGATGCATTGAGACGCTGACTACTGACATCATTGCACGGCGAGAAGAAGAGATGTTGAAAATCCACATCATCCTGTAGCAACCTGTGTTTTAGTACAGAAATGAATTCTTTTTTTATAAAAAACAAAGTCACAATTTTAGAGCTGGTTCTGGCAAAATGCCGACATTTTCCTCTGCAAGCCAACATGGTCTGTTACACATTCTGTCATGAGACTGGGTTGGCTTTTCCCAGGGACATACCAGGTATACATGCGGTCAATTTAGAAATACCAATGAATCCAGCATACCTGTCTTTTGACTGTGGGGGGGATTTAGCACACACCCACATTCTACACAGAAAAAAACCCTCAGCTTGAACCTTTCTGATGAAAAACAGAATGAAACAATTTTTCTTGTTGCCAAAATAAGTCAGAGTATAAAAGAGAGAAAAAAAATTGTTTGTGGGTTTTTTTTATGTATGAGTGTGGGTATGGAAGGGATAAATTAAGATGCTGGTGATAAAAAGCTGAACTAAAGATTTAGAGAAATACTATACAAGCTTCCAACCTAAAAACTTAGTGCTTTTGTCTTGTTCTGATGATACATTGGCATTCATTATGCCCTTTACTGGGGGCATCATAGCCTTTAGGTGTGTAAATCACCAGTTTTTCACAGTACGATATTATATTAATTCAATGGATAGCGCTTCGATGTTTGCCAATATCTCAAATTCAGTCATAATCCGATTTGGATTCTATTTGATTTAAGATCCAACGATTGGCATGAAACAATATCACAGGTAATGGAACACAGTCATTTCCATTCATATCAAAATTGAAAAAAAATAAAAAATAAATAAATATCATTTTACATTTTTATTCCTGAGCTCAGGTGTTTAAATTAATCAACTTAAATTCAAATTTAAAAAAACATCTGTTCCTATAATAAAAACAGACTAAAGCCAGGGGAGCTAAAAATACAGCCAATTTCAAAATTATTGTGCATTTGATAAATGGCTATCGTATCAATTTTTGAACAATGTTTGCTTTTTGGAATGATGTTGATCTATATAGACCAAATGATCAATATATCGATTTATTGTTACACCCCTAATAGCCTTGCAGCGTCCCAAAGCTGAGAAACCTCACTTCACAACTTTGTGTTCCAACCCAGAGCGTCACATGACAGCTGAGTTTTGCTTTACGGCGCCACATCACACGCCAGCAACCGTGGATATCAACACACTGGCTGTTTTTTACATGCACCATGGCGGACTCAGCAAAGAAATGCAAGAGGGTATTATCGGAGGGAGAGATGAATAGAAAAAGATGAAGTGACAGAGTAAAAGAAAAAACAAGAATCGACATCAGGTTGACTTTTACTGGCTGGAGAGAGCTCAGAGAAGAGACAGGACACAAGACAGATCCCGGATTAGTCCTCAGGGGTGGAAAATGTGAAAATCTGCCAAGGTTATAAAGTATTGCTTTAAAATCATGCCCATAGAACAATGGGTGACATCATTGCTAGTCAATCTAAAAATGTCTCCCACACTTTCAGAAATGATCGCATTGTTTTCCTGTGCATACATACGTGTCCAATAATACATAACCCACAATGCAATGAGGAGAGAGTTGCAGAGGTAAGCTCACTTTTTAAATACTCTTCAAACTGTTTTCAGTCACAAACTTGAAGTCTTCAGGCAACCCCTGTACAGCTTCAAGTACCTGAGGCGGATATATCGCCTCAGCACAGGTTATCACCTGAGGCGACATATCCGCATTCACACACGCAGCTATCTCTCAAACCAAACTTCAGCGATCTGATGTGATTATTTTTACTCTGTGTGTGTGTAATATGATAAGTGAAACAGATAAACAAGTCATATGAGCCGTTGCACTCCCCACTTCAATTGGAAACATATTTTAAAGAGGAGGTGTTTGTTCCATCAGCCTCTCTTTAATCCCCTTCTAATTTCTCCACAATGTTTGAACTCCCTTTCTCTTCCTCTTACACCTGCTGGATTTCCTCACGTCATCATTCCACTCCTTCTTTTTTTATATATTAAAACACACACAGGCATGCATCTGTTGCATTTGCATGCCGTCAGGTTAGTGGGCGTTATTCAACAATCCTGCTTTGTGACATAAACCAACAGTTAGGCAAATGAATGGTATCTGATGCCCCTGCTCATGTAAACACACACTTTTCCACACTCTGATCGGTGCTGTGCATGCGTGAACCCCAGCTTGACTTTTCATATTGCACAGAAATGACAAACACTGGTTAAAATATAGGCAAATACAGGCAGAAAAACATCTGATTTGCAGCAGGTGAATAAAATGAGTGACGATGCTTTTCCAGCGTCGTCTGAAGCGTGAAAAAATCACACCTGAAGCTATTATTTGTAACTGCAGCGTGCATAAGCTGCTACAGTCACTGCAGATGATGAAACCACAAACATTCAGACCAACTCACAACCATTTGCATTCATGCACATGCAGAAGTTACACCGTGCGCGTTGACATGAACACACAAATAACACACACACAGTCATCACATGCAGACCCCCTCAAGTCACCACACGTTTCCTCTTCTCAGTTCTCTTATTTTGGAGTTCATTACCGAGAAAATTCACCTCGGCTTCCTCCTTTTAGAACCAGATGTGTGTTGCAGATCTCTTCCTCTATTCTCATTTAACTTTTTCAGTCAGCCGCTTTTGTCTGTAGTACTGTGGTCAGAGTTATTTGTTTTAGCCCCGAATATGTGTACATGTCTTCACACTAAACCCTGCATTTTCCTCTTTTTTTTTCATTAAAAAAAAAAAGAAAAGCAGACAGAGACACAACTGTATACAGTACAGTCTTACAGGATGTACTGAGCAGGCCTAGTTAGTTTTTTTTTTTTTGGTTTTTTAGTCAACACAGTGTGGGATTTCTTTTGTTTTGTTTTGTTTTGTTTGTTTTACTTCAAGTAGTCACAACAAATGTTCTGACTTCACTACTTACTATGAATGGAAAATATCCATTAAGGAAAACAATACATGTGTCAGTCTCAGCAGCGGACAATATTATATTGCAAGACATGAGCCCGGTGCCAATTTTTTAGGCTCAAAAATTGCATACCCTTAATGAAATGAGCACATCTCAGCAATCACAAGGTCTATTGGAATACTTTTGCAGAGTCACAGTAAAGACTTGTGAGAATTTCTATAAATATTAGTATATGTGTTACTGGTGAGGAATGAATGAAGATGGCACATAGCATAAATGAAAAAAGTGTCAGGCTTCCCTTAAAAAAAAAGAAAAAAAACACATTTTCAGGATCAATATGGATATTATTTGTAATAATGCAGCTGTAACTCTGAGTCTGTCAAATCCCAGAAGAACATGTGAACATTATCTCTGCAAAGGCCAACTCTGATAACGTGAAGCAAACAACATTTTTAGTGCAGACAATTCAGGCAAGGTCTCCAAAATGTCCATTTTGGTATCTGTTCTGATCTGGTCTGATATCAGGTTTTAAAACATTAAATAGAGTAAAGTGCGTCTGTATTTACCAGGTTGTCATTGTAAATTACAAATTAACTTATATTACAAATTAACTCTATTAAACTACCTGGTTAAATAAAGGTTTATATATAAACCCACGTAAGCTCATATCAGTTCCCCAAGATCTGCAACGTGGCTCTCCTTCCCTGACCTCAACATCAAGCAGTGGTGGACAATAAGACACCGAAATGGCCCCAAAACTCCTCCGTTGAAGGGACGAATGAGCACTGCTCCTTCATGTCAAATGTAAAGCAAAACAAAGAGCTGGGGCCATGTGGTACATTTCAGAAGAAAGGAATTAGGATTGGGATTATAAATCCACATGTAGACGGCATCCTCAGTTACGTCTCCGTAGCAACTTTAGACTAACTCTGGCCAGCAACCCTAATGTGTCAGAAACTTGCTCTTGTGGAGGGTTAAGAACATATTAACAAACCCTCTTGAATGAATCGGACATTTGTATGAGTCCATATCAAATCTGAGGGCGTCAGAAGTTCATTACCGAGATGAAGCACTGCTGAGAGAAATCTCCTGAAGCTGAGAGGGAAAATAATGTTTTAAATCTAGAACCTTGCACAACCGTATAAGCCTCAAAACCATTAAAAGTAGTCGTGGCAACATATGCTGCTACAGAGAATTAGCATTTTATACATAATATGTATAAACATAACACACAATAAACAAAGAAGAATATAAGTCTGATTGATAGCACAGTGGAAATTATTATCCCAGTAATATAAATACAGTAGAAACCTGATATGATGACAGGCCTATCTATACTGGCGCTGGACTTGCTGGCCACTGGTTTGATTGGTTCAGTTTACAAACTGTCATAAAGGCTTCATTGTACAGCTGGACAACTGAAGCATATAGGAATCTGATATCTGGGCTCTGTTTGTTGAACTATGAGGAAAGAGAGAGACACAGTGAACTGAAGCAGAGGATTGTTTCTGCCCGACACAAGCAGAAAGTAAACAATCGGAATTTGTATGTTTTCTAATGAATCTGGTGATTAGAAGCTAAATTGTTTGCCATCGAGCTGCAAACTTTGCATACATTGCACTGATGGTGGTGGGGGGGGGGGGGGGGGGGGGGGTTTTCCACTTCCTCAAAAGTAACCAACCCCCT
>JBBBVU010000022.1:2465757-2475791 GCA_037177055.1 Atherinosoma microstoma | reverse complement strand
CGTGACTTAGAACATTGTAAGAGACTATTCCAAGGACTTATAAAAGTGATTTTTGCATAATATGTCCCCTTTAACAAAAAGTAAACTAATGCTAAGCTATTTATTGTTGGGGTTTCAGTTCAAGCACATGTGAAGTTCATACTGGGCTTACAGATCTTGAAAAATGCAGCCCATTTCCATTAACATAAGTAACGTGGGAGATAAATATGTGCCAGGAAAGAACTACTTATCATTTTTGAGGAGTCATTTTGAAGTTTCTGTTGGACTTAAAACGTAAGATTGGAAATGCTCAGATTCTACCGACTGTAACTTTCTTTAGTTTATCTTAAATGGATGGCATTATTTGGTACTATTTAGTAAGTTGTGATTGTAATTTAGCTATTTTGATTAACTTCATTTAAAGAGCGACTTACTGAACAATATTTTTGGTTGTGTTTAGGGAGTGGTTGTACCTGCTGTGCCATGAAATGTTGAATCCCTACTACGGCCTATTCCAGTACTCCACGGACAATATTTATACACTACAGATCAACCCTGACTCTTCCATCAATCCGGTGAGTTTACACACATAAACACTCTCCGTTGTTGAATCAGGACTCTGCGTCTGACCTTGTGCCTCTTACTGGTTCTCTTGAAGGACCACCTGTCATATTTCCACTTTGTGGGTCGTGTGATGGGCCTGGCGGTCTTCCACGGTCATTACATCAACGGCAGCTTCACGCTGCCCTTCTACAAACAGCTGCTAGGTAAACCCATCCAGCTCAATGACCTGGAGACCACCGACCCAGAACTGCACAAGAGCCTTGTGTGGATATTGTGAGCAAACGCACTCGGCACATAAATAAAACTGTGTGACTGCAGAGAGTTGTTGTTTTTTTCTAACCTACTTTGTGTGCTGTGCTGTACCTTTTATATACAGGCAGCTTCTTCAGTTCAGTGTTACTTACTCTAATTTCCTGTCTGTAGAGAGAATGACATCACTTCAGTCCTCGATCACACATTCTGCGTGGAGCACAATGCCTTTGGAAAGTTCTCACAGCACGAACTGAAACCTAACGGTCGAAACATCCCTGTCACGGAGGAGAACAAGAAGGAATACGTCAGGTAAAACCACACACTGTCCCAGAATGTGTAAACATTGCTTCCACGCTTTCCAAACTTAATGAAATGTATTGTTCGTGTTTTTCAGACTGTATGTGAACTGGAGGTTCATGCGTGGAATTGAAGCCCAGTTTCTGGCTCTTCAGAAGGGATTCAGCGAGCTAATACCGCAGCACCTCCTCAAGCCTTTTGACCATAAAGAACTTGAGGTAAGCGTCTCGTCTCTAAGCAGCAAGTCCTTATTTCTAACAGAGAGCTGATCCCCCCCCCCCCCTTTCAATCTCTCCAGTTGATAATCGGTGGACTTGGAAAAATAGACCTTGCAGACTGGAAGACCAACACCCGGCTCAAACACTGCACAAGTGAAAGCAATGTGGTTCGGTGGTTCTGGCAGGCGGTGGAGGCGTTCAGTGAGGAGAGAAGAGGACGCCTGCTGCAGTTTGTTACAGGCTCCACCCGGGTCCCCCTACAGGGGTTCAAAGCGCTGCAGGGTGGGTCATGCACCGTCTCAGAGACTATAAACACACACACATATTCCTCTCCCAAACTGGGGATCTTGACCCCATGGGGGTCCCAAGATAATTTCAGGGGCTCGCTGGATTATTGTAAAAAAAGTTTATAGCCTACATTTATCCAATAAATAGATTTTTATTAGGGCTGTCAAAATGGAAGCATTAATGCAAAGAGATTAATCTGTGAACTTAAGACATAAACAACAAAGTCATCACTCATGCCGTATTAAAAATCCAAATTTGGCATCATCTCGGCGAGAGAGGCTGGTTTTGTGTCTGTAGGTGCTTTACCACAGCCGTTAACAGAGTCCACCAAAAACCACTTCATCCTCCTTAATTATGAAGTTTCATGGACACCAATCTGTTATGTTGAGGCTCTTGGCTTAAAATGTTTGGGAACCACTTACTATGTTTATTTGATGCCAACATGTGTTTCACTTACTCAGCATAACTATAGAAAACATCTGCAAATGACCAGATTTTAAAAAAACAAACAAACAACTAAATTAATTTACATTTAAGAAGCTTGAGACAGACATTTGGCACAAATGTCTAATCGGATGAGATGATAATGATCATTTATGTGCAAAATATGAATGTAATTTCCACTGTGACTTGATTAATCTGTTTTCCAAAGTAGAGCAGTGATAACTAGAATGTATGTGTGTAAGGCTCTACAGGTTCTGCAGGACCAAGGCTCTTCACCATCCATTTGATAGATGCCAACACAGACAACTTGCCCAAGGCCCACACATGGTAAGGACACATATAGGATACAGGTTCTGTTATATCTGCAGTAAAACCGCCGGATGAATAATGTTTCTCCTGATTTTGTCTCCAGTTTTAACAGGATAGACATCCCTCCCTATGAGTCTTATGAAAAACTTTACGAAAAGCTGCTGACAGCCGTGGAGGAGACATGTGGCTTTGCTGTGGAGTGATGACTCCACCACCAAATCAACATATACACACAGTCACACTTGCTTGCACTTGCACACAACTATTTGACTTTTTAACATATATGCACACACAGACAAAATATCAAATAAACAAAGCAGCCAAGCATCACAAGGAAACACTGTCTTCTTGCCACCTCTGCACCACCGAACTGTTTGGTGGCCAAAGGAGGAAGCACAGCAGGAGGAGAGGGGGGGGGGACAGAAAAAAAGAAGAGTATTTTAAAATTTTTCAAATGTTTTGGAGAAGCATTTTTATTCTTCAGTTTTAACAAGAGATGATGTCATTCTTCAGAATGTCTAACCACAGCAAATCCAACTCCAGTCGCACTCAAGTCTGGACAGAATCAGCCAATCACGTACGAGCCTGCGAACAGAGACTTTTTGACATCAGATTTGTAAAGAAAAAGGCAAAGAATGGTTGTCTTTCTCTCTGACAAGCTGATTGATCGACTAGTATTCATGCTTCATGTTTAACCACTGTCCTGTGTTGGTATGATTGTGTGCATGTGAGAGTGTGTGTGTGTGCGTGTGTGTCTAGCATGGCACTCTGTTATGCTGTAAAAAATGATCAAATGAGCCCGGTCCTCTGTTTGGTAACTTTTTTTTTTTTTTTTTGTCTCATATGTTTGTATCTGCGACCACTCTGATCCACTCTGATATTTTATTATTTATTACTAAGTGATTACTGACCAAGCTGCTATCTGCTCTGCAAAGAGCCCTCACTAATCTCTTAATCAGCCCTCTACCAGAGTTAAAGGGTCAGTTCTCATACAATTCAAGTAATCCACAAAGTGGGTTTTATTGAATTTTGTTACTTCTTTTTTAACATTCATATTACTGTGGAGAATAACTCTTGTCAGTGTATGAAAACTGTCGGTGTGTTCATGTTTTAAAATGCCAGGTTACATTTATTGAAGTGAAAGGGAAATGACTTTTCCCACCCCTAGTTTTAAAATCTAACTCGACTGATGGATGAACATGTCCGAGGGCATGGTTTGTTTTTCTTCCCTTTTTCTTAATCAAAATGAGCCTTGAGGATGGAAAGAAGAAAGAAGTCAGTTGCAGGAATTCTTCATTTATGACGTGTAATAAAAGTTTCTTTAAGCCTTTCATACATGTTGCATCACCCATATTGTTATATTTTTTATTCATGATGTCTCTCTGTCCATCTTTTTTTTTTTCTTTCCTCAACCATCGCCTGAATGTTTTTGTAAAAGTAGTTGTCATCCTTAAGACCACCATGAATGAGTCTATTTTCAGTCATTAAAGATCTATAGAAGAGAACAAAATGAAACAAAAGCAACATGGACAAGTGTTGGGATCTGCTCCAGATTGAAGACTGTTTTCGCAGTATTATTTCAATCTGCATTTTTTTAAGGTCTGAGTTCACTGTGTAATGGATGCAAAAGTATTGTAACTTACAATGTAATGAACATTTATGAAAAAATACAATGTAAATAAGATTATATCTAAAGAGATTAAATTGAAAATACAATCCCTGTGTTACGCGTGTGATTACCTGTGTAATAACTTGGAATCTACCAAGATATATTTGATTAATCTGGAGGGAAATAAAATGTGGACTACATATCCCACTCCCTTGCTTTCAAAAAAAGCCTAGAAGCACATACTGTATGAATAACTTCCAATACAACTTGGATACATGTGGAAATTCTCATGATACTGCCGTTGTGGCGTGTATCAGGAAATGGAAAGAGGGTGAATATAAAAGGATTTTGTAGCGTGGGATCACAAATACCAGCTCCAGCTAAGCATCTCCATGTCCATACAGTTAAAGGATGTGGTAAACTCCTATAAATACCTGGGCAACAACAAACTGGAATTTATTCATATGGGTTTTTAGTTATATTGCTTTTTTGTAAGCAAGGGAGTAATATGATGCTTTTAAGCGAGCATCAACTGACTTTACCCACCTAACAAACTGAGGTCTATCAAGGTGAGATTCTACATCCACAGTGGTCAGCTTCTCCTGGAGTTGGTGGGCCTCAAAGGTGTTGAAGGCACTCAAAATACAAAGGCTAAAAGATTGTTATTATTAAGGTTTCTGGACAAAGCATGGAAATCAGTCGAGTCATTTGTTTAATAGAATAGGCTACTTAATTTACTATGAATGCATATCTTTAAAAAAAAAATTGTAAGCGTTGCTCATTTTAAAACAAAAGACATTATCATTTTTATATAATTATTTTTATTGTTTTTAAACATCATTTGAATGTATTGCCCAGTGTATTGTGTTTTTACTGTCATTTTCTGCATAATTTCGCCACCGCTGATTATGTTCGTCACCTTAAAGACTACATTTCCCATAAGCCAACAAGTGTACGTAACGAAAGGCATCTTACGCATGACGATCCTACTGTTCTTGTTTTGGCAGTTTATGTTCGTTTCCACGGGTTAGTCACTCTATCAAGGAGGCAGACGAGCAAGAAATATACCGATTATCCACGACGAAGCTGCCGTATAGTACATTTCTATCTAGACATTTTCTAGCTAGAGTTTACACTCTATGTTGTAGGGTTTTAAACTGCTATGTTTCCAATCCTGGCAGAAGTCAGCTTACTAGTTATCCAGCTAGCTAGCTAGCCAGTCAAGCTAATGGACGTTAGCCTAGCTCAGTTTTGGGTTTTGCTCAGTGTGTGTGAGCGGAAATTATAAATATCTGCTCTGACATGTTCGTTTTAAAACTTTATCTCAATAATGTCGCGCTAAAGTTCATGTCAATGTCACGATTACGAAGTAAGTAGTTGTAGCTGGAGCAACAACATAGTCTTTCTAGCAGTATTAGCGGGCATGGTTTGATAACAATGTGCGATTCTAATTTATTTATACCTTTGATCAGATTTAGGACAAGCACAACAGCTCGCGCGGGAAGCTTACACACAGATTTAGCTAAATATTTTCATAAGCAGTATCATCTCTGTTGGGCAACTTAACCCTTCTGCTCTTCTGTTGGTTTCTGTTTCTTCAAGCTTCATTTTATCAACATAGGAGTTAAGCTTATCATTAATCGTCTCCATCTCCTGTTATCTCTGTTAGCCATGGATGATCAGGTTATATATCTGGTCGGAGGGTGGAATATTGCCACTTTGGTTTAGCCTAAATGTAATAGCAAGAAGTGATGAGCATAGAAATGAAACCGTTTGTTGAATTCTAGGGGAATACCGGTGCTAATATTTTGTTTGTCTATAACTGGATGACACATGTTGTGTGATACGTAATTTAAAGCCCTCTGAAGTGATTGTAATGCAAATCTGTGTCTTCGTGGAATAGATGCAACCGACTTGGCAGTGATTCTATGCGTGGGCTGATTCAGGGAGCTGGGAAGTGTAGTTTCACAATGGCAGATGGATGCAATGACGACGATGTTATACACCTGGCAAGCTTCAACGTCCACCGCAGTCAAGGTAAGAAATGTCATATACTCACACATTTATAGGCATCTCAGACAGCAGTAGTTACTGGACTTATCGTGTGTGTGATCCATCTATACAGCCACGGGTTACTTTATAAACAAACACGACTTTAATGCCAGGTTTGGCTTGCATTATTATTTCATGTAGCATCCCTATTTGCTATGTTTTGATTTTAGTGTAATTCCTGTTTTGCACTTTTGCAGAGTTTTAACCAGCCACTACTGGTTTTGCCCAGTTCTAGTTCTCTTTTTAAGAACTGTCACTGACAGCACACTAATCCCTACAAACATGATCAAATTGAAAAGAAGTTGATCTATGTTTTCTTTTATATACAACATTAGATGAGTGCTTAATTAATCCCCTGGTAAATTAAATGTGGTCTGTAGCTCAGATACATCATATCACACCAAGAAAAACAGTTGAATTTTTTTAATTTAACCTTTATTCATACAGGTAGTCCCGTTGAAACACAGTCTTATTTACAAGAGGTACCTGTTTACCTAACCTAATATGTATGTTCTTGGATGGTGGGAAGAAGCCGGAGTACCCGGAGAGAACCCGTGCACACACAGTGAGAACATGCAGACTTTATACAGAAACGCTACTGTTGCCAAGGCTCAAACCTGCTGTGGTGTGACCCACCACACCACCTTGAACCCCCAGAAATACTAAAAACACCACAAACAGGCCCTCTTCTTTTTTCACTCCGTTTTTTATAAATTTTGTTAGTTTAATGTTTAGTTTCCATATTCACATAGTCCTCTGTCAGAAAAAGAAGAAAAATCTTTGGTCGATCATTGACTGGAATTTTATCATCAAATCTAATAACTTTGTCTTCTTTGACTTTTGAATAAACTTACAAACAAAAGTTGTTTCAAATCATGACAAAATAACCTCACCAATGACTGATTTTTGTTTTTAAAAAAAAATTGCTGATCTCAAGGAGATAAGCGGTAAATGATGGATGGATGGATCTGCCCTAGGGGTGGGCGATATATTGAAAAGTAATCCATACAGAGATTTACAACGATAACTGATATAATTTTGCCGGTGTTGGTAAATACGATATTTAAAAAAAAAAAAATGTAAATACATGGGGACTGCCCAGTCAGTGCTCACTGGTCCCAGTCTTAATTAATTCATATTAAATATTTTACAAAAACTCAGATTCCGAGCACGGTGGATCCGAGCATCTATCTGACATTACATCAATGGTGAGGGGAAACTGTGCACCAAAGCAGGGTGTGTCCATTTATCATTATCGAGATGAACTGCTCAACATATCGTGATATTGATTTGTGGCCATAATCTGACCTAAAGACTAAAAGATTTCTACTGGTCACTTAAACTTAGACTATGCAATCCTCTATATTTATGTTTTTACATCTGTCTATGGGTGTATATTTGTTTATTCATGACTTGTATATATGTTTATTTATTAAGAAACAAAAATCTCCAAAACTTTACCAAGTATGTTATTTAAAGCTGTGTATGAAAAATATGTCTTCTGTTATTTTAAAGTTACTGTAAGAATTGAAGTCTCATTAATGACCTGTGACATGCAAACGTATACAGGTGTTACAGACTGTCAAAGGGAATCTAGTTATCTTTTTTATCACATTGTCTCTTTTCGCACACTCTTTCTAAATGAATGTCTTGAAAATAAGTATTTTTTTTACAGTGCTCTCTGTCTCTGTGCTGTAAAACCCAACTGCATGTGTCTGTGCAGGCTCTCGTGCCGGTCAGAGGGAGCTCATCACCATTTCTGATGACTCGGATGATGAGCCTGTGACCCTGGTACCTGGAAGTCCTGTTTTAGTTCCAGACGACGCAGACGAAGATGATGACATCAGCATACTGGAGGTGACTGATGAAAAACATAAGGTCTTGTTCTGTTTTTCCAGTATTAATAAAAATTTAAAAAAAATCATGTAAAAAATTTTTCTTCTTTTTTCTTCTGCTCCCGTGTGTTGCCCTACAGCCCCCACAACCTGCACGCAAGCCTTTGATTCGCCAAGCAGCCATATGGAGCGGGCCCTCGAATAACCGAACTCAAGTTGTTGTTCAAAGTAGCACAAACCCTGCTGTTTCCACAGGGGACCCCGGCTCTGCTCCCTCTACCTCCAGAGATGCCAAGGCTAACCGACCAGCCATACATACACAGACTTCAGCTCGATCTGGCTCACCTGGTCACGCACTGCCACAACCTGGTCCATCAACACACACACAGTCTCAACCAAAACATCAGAAATACTCGCAGCATCAGAACGACACATCAGCACTAAGAAATGTGGAGCTCCATGCAGTTCCGTCTGCACACATCCCTTCTACCTCCACAGATGCCAAGGCTAGCGCCACCTCATCCAAAACACCTCTGCTTCTTCAGCCCCAGCCAGGCACATCTGGACTGTCCCAGCCACCAGTTTCAGCACATTTACCTGCTGAGCGCCAGGCGAGTGCCTCAGTCGGTGTCGCACGGTATGCGTGTGTAGCCAAGGTGACTGCGTCCGGTTCTTCTGCAAACGCCGACCAGAAGGCTAGTACGAGTAGCTCACAAGATGGTACTCAGGCCAGTACTTCATCTGCACATATTCTGTCTCACTCGCGGACGCAGCTGCAGCCTGGCCTCTTCCAGGTGAAGCTGGTCGTTCTCCCCCAACAGCCGAGCATCCAGGCTTCTTCTCTAATAACGCAGTCCCAGCTGCAGCGTAGGCCCCAAAACCTGCTGCAGTATGTGTCACACAATCAAATGCAGGGCAATCTCATTCAGATTGAGCCTCAACCCCTGGCCCAGGCCCCTGCCCAGCCTGCAGTCCAGCCCGCTCAAACCCCTCAGGTTATACCAGTGGTCCCCCCTGCAGTTCTAATAGCCGCAGCCCCAGAGAGACTAGGTCCTCCAGAGGTGGGTCATCGGATCGTCTTGGGGAGCCAGGTGCCTGGAGCGGCAGCTCCCAATCCTCAGCCGCAGGCTGGAACCTCCAATGCAGCTCCACCAGCTCGCAGCCTCAATATCAGGGTGCCTAATGTGAACTTTAACCCCCCCGCCCCTCCAGCTGCCACAGCGTCGGTGCCCCACAATGTAGAACAGGCTGGTCTCATTCTAGCCCCAAACCCTGAACAAGAAAATCCAGCCCCTGTTCTGGTTGCAGTCCCTGCTGCAGCCGAGGACATCCCCCAAATAGAGGATGCGAGACCTGGACCCTCTGCAGCACAAGAGAGACCAGAGCAGCAGCCTTTTGTTAGAACCCTTATCACCGGTGTAGTGAGTATCACACAGCCTGTAATTCTCACCAAGTTAAGTAACTTTAGGGTGTCCTGTGTCTTACCTCGATGTCTCTGTGCATCCTCTACAGTTGGATCTATTCCCAGACATCCAAGATGCCTACGTAGCAGAACTGATCTTAAAGAATAATGTGAAAGACTTGAATGTGTAAGAAACCCTACATGAAATACTTTCCAGTACTTTGTTTAAAGCTTCGATAAGTCATCAAAGAAATGTTAAGCCTGCCTGTTCTGTGTGAATATGTTGTGTATGTTGGATCATGCTGCGCTGTTAACCTCCAACTTCTGACATGCAGTTTGAGTGCAATTTACTTCAGGCTTGTGTCCATACAATTACCTGTGCCCCTTATCCTCATCCTCCCTCTTTCCTTCCTTCCTTCCTTACCTCCCTCCCTCCCTCCAGTATCTGTAACCTGCTGTTGGAGAATCCAGAGTATCCGAGGAGGGCGACAGCAGCAACCACAGCAGCTCCTACCAGCATCCTGCTGGAGTCTGGAGACACCCAGGCAGAGGTGCGTGGTCGTATCTGTTAGACCTGGAAAAAGGACAAATAATTTATAAGAATGACTGCAATGATTTTCAGTGGTTGGGTTTGCATTGCAGGGCCAGTGTAGCAGCTATCCTCTGCTGTTTCACTGGAATAGAAGCAGAATGTGTTTTTCAGGGAAAGTCTTGCTGTTTTCAGCAAGACGATGCCAAAAGGCCTCCACTGCATGGAAACATGCGTTGCTCCAAAACCTGCACGT
>JBBBVU010000022.1:2351779-2370741 GCA_037177055.1 Atherinosoma microstoma | reverse complement strand
ATCCTCTCAAAAAGCAGCTAAATTCAATGTGTGTTCCCATTTGTGACTCAGTTACGATGTCGGTGTGGGTGTGAGTTTCGGAAATGTTAGATTTAGTTTAGCTTAGCGAAATACAATCCCTCCGTTCAAGCTCTTGTTTTCATCAGGCATTTTTTTCACACTTCTGTCTCTGTTGTCACTCCTTTGCTTTCATTTTCCCCCTCTTCCATTCAGGCCTCGGCCCCTCATCACTCCACCAGACCCTTCCCCCAGGCTACCCACCTTCGCTGCCAGGCTCCATGCCCCCTCCTTACCAGTTTGCCAGGGACCCGCAGTCTGGACAGCTGATCGTCATCCCTGCTGAACACCTGCCACATTATGGTATGAAAGCTGTTCACTCTCTTGTCAATATGTGTGTGTGAGCGTGTATACGTATGAGAGGAAGCATCTTCAATGTAGAATTTATAGGAAACAGATGTTCGAGGACATATTTACTGAAAACAAATAAGACCACTGCTAAGAAAAGTAGACAAAAAACACATTTTATTGAAAATAGAACAACACAACACAGCAGGTCCCATCTGGGAAACCGAGTCTTGTTTAAGTTGATTCCTAAGTTTCCTCTCTTTCTTGTGCTCCTGTGTTGTGCTTCAGGAGGGGATCTGCTGGAGCGTGGAGCCCCAGTGTGGTCGGGTGTGTACGGCACAGGGAGCTCCCTGCAGCACGCGGCCCAGCTGCAGCTCCTCTCTCAGCAGCAGATGCTCCGGCAGCAGGAGCTACTCATGATCCAGCAGCACACGGTGCAGGTCCTGGAGCTTCAGAGGAATGCACAGCTAGTCGTAAGTGGACTTGGCATTCTGCAACTCCTAGAAGTCACAGACGAAACTCCGTTTTCAGCATTTAGCATATCCACATCAGTCTGACTTCTCACTAGTTATACAACATGACTACTTGAGGCTTGCTTAAAAGCTCAGAAGTGGTAGTACTTGAGGGGAAAAACAGATTACATCAAGCTACACCATACAATTAAAAAAGAAGCATTTGACTTCCCTGTCTTCTTTCTGGTTCCACAAATAAACACGTTAAATAAACACTCGCATCCTGTGTCTTCAGAAGAATACAGTTAGGGAAGTCTCAGTAAAGCACACATGATGGTAATATTTATACTGTCTCACATCAGGCGTGCACAGTCAGTGCATCTGTCAGAAACCTCTCCTCTGCTGTGTCCCAGGAGCGCTTAAAAGCCAGCGAGCACCGGCCAGAGTTGGAAGAAAAAGCCGACAAGCGGAACGCCGATCCAAAAAGCCGACCTTGTTCAATATCCTCCCCGCTGCCCTCGCCCATTCTGCATCCCCGCAAAGCTCCCCTTCCCTCTCGGTCGCCAACCCCGTCTACATCGTCCCTCACCCCGCTGCCTCCCGTCTCCTCTCCGGTGACCACCCTCAAGTCAGAGGAGGGAGGGCACAGAGTCCCATCGCACGCACCGAAGCCCCTTCCTCACCCGGCTTCTCCGCGCTCAGCGTCTCCACCGCCATCCTCGCCACGGCGGCCCAAACAGGAGGTGGTGGAGGAGGGGGAGGTGGGACGGAGGGAGCAGAGAGACGGGCAGAAGTCAGCTTCTGCGTCGTTTCAAGGCATCTACTCTGGTGAGCCTAAAGGAGCCTAGCGATTGATCATCAAAGCCTCTGCATCTTTTCGTACTCTTCTGCTAAATTCTGTCATTTTTGCATTTCTTTTATAACAGATCTCCCTCCAGGTTACCCATACCAATCCATCACTGCACCATACGGCACACCCTTTCCACCTTATCACCTCCCAGCCCCCACAGCAGAAAACCCAGAAGCACATGGCCCCGGCTCTCCTGCCTCCGCTGCCTCTTTGCCCTCAGCCCGCTGCCATTCAAGGCCTCTGGATGCAGATATCAAACCACAGAAACTAGAACCAACAAAGACCGGTTCTTTCCTCAAACAGGAACCTGGCGAGGAGCAGCCAGACCTTGATGCAACATCAGGCTTGCTCGGTCCTCTTCGGGCCGGCGATCATGTGGAGGTAGACGGGCAAATCCTGACGCCCAAGCCTCAACCGCTACCTCTGCTTGCCCCCGGTCCTCAAATGCAACACATAAAAAGATTCAGAGACATCAGGGAAGAGGAGAAGGAAAGATGTCCAATTAAACTGGCGGCGTCATCTTATTCGTGTCAGACGGCGTATGCACCGCCTCCACCCCGCGCTGAAGCTGAGCCTAAACAAGAGGTCGCCAAGGAACCAGACCAAATGCAATATCCGTCAGTCATCATCGCAGACTCGGACAACCAAGAAGTGTCTCAGATGTGTGCGTCATTAGAGCGAACCACCGTCGCTGCGTGTGAACAAGAACAGCCCGACGCTCCAGTCGACTCGCTCCCTCCCGGTCAGAAAGAAATCTGCCGACCTCCTGTGTATCCTTCTCCCGCTTCCGACTCTCCTCTCCCGCTTGTCATCAGTTCAGAGGATCCCATGGGGGGGATGCTGGCCCTGCTAACGGCCAGTGAGATGGCCCAGGCCCGGCCAAGCTCCCCACCCGTCCTGACACTCATATCACAGGTAGAAAGTCTTCCTGTGGTTTCTGACTGCAGCAGCGCTGGGCCCCTGGAGATGGTGGCTTTAGAGGGGATGGCCCTGCTCAGCCAAATGGCCCAACAAGAGATTGAGCACATGAGCCATGAGCAAGGCAAGCTGTTCTCTTCAAACCCATCCATTCTGTTCTTTAGCTTTTAACGTCCCTCTAATATTCTGATATTTTAACAATCTGTCCAACCCATTCAGATCTGACATTAGATGGTCTAGACTGTCTTCTTGAAGCCAGCAGACAAATCCTGTTGGAGGCCATCGAGACACAGTCCCACATTGATCTGCCAAGAACGCTGGATCCAAACAAGAAGTTCAGCTGGAGGCAGAGGAAGGAGGAGCCAGTAAGATGAAGAAAAAAAGGTTTAACCGCGGATGAAAATGTCGCAACGAGATTCTGACTCTTTTTGTTCTCGTTCTTGTGTCTGTGAGCAGCTGTACAGTAAAATGTCTGTGGACATGCTGGACGCCGTGGAAGTGGAATACCGTGTTCGCCTGGCTGAGCTTCAGAAGACGTATAAGGACAAGCAGAGAGAGCTGAGCAAGCTGCAGAGGCGCAGAGACAAGCGGTAAGTGTTGGGGAACACAGCTCACGCAGAAGATGAATTAATTACATTTCTGTTACTGCATACCCTTAAAAAAACAAAAAGCTCATATTTCCCACACAGCCAAGACACCCCTTTTATCTCTTTCATACCTTGTGTTAGTGAGCGGCAGCAGCAGGAGGATGAGAGGAGGAGTCTGACCAGACGGGGCAGAGGAAGACCAAGGAAGAGAAAACATTTGGCCACACCTCCCAAACCGGACAACAGGCCTGGAAAGTGAGTGTCTTCTTGAGTCTTTTCTACATGTTTTGTTTCTTTGTTTTTTTTCCATTTGCTCATTGATCGAGCATCAATGTTTCCATCTGTCAGGGTGGGTCGGACAGTGCAATACTCTGAGGACTCTGAAGCTGGAGAAGGACAGAGGAAGAGGTTCTGCGTGTCCAGAGAAGAAGAGGAAGCGGAGACGGGAAGCGGAGGGCTGAAGATGAAGAAGAAGAAGAAGAAAAAGAGCTGGAATGACCAGGAGCCGTCCACCAGTCACTCTCTGGAGGTAGCCCACTTGGCCGCGAATGAAAGCACAAGTGTTAAACATTCCTTTGCATCAATTAACAGGTCCTTTTTTTGGTGGTATTTATTTACAGGTGCTCAAAGCAAAACGTGGGCACATGTGCGAGCAGGAGCAGCTGGCCTCGGACCTGGACAGAGCGCTGTCGCTGTCGCAGCTCGGCTCTCTCGGCGCGCCCCGCAAACTTGCCTCTGGCGTGAAGTTAGACAAGTCGAAAGGCAAGTCTGCGGACAGCGGACTGAAGGAGCGAGGCATCCACTCCTCACTTAAAGGAGGGAAAGTCAAGATGGCCGCCGCCAAGGCTTCCGCTTCCGAGATTGTTCGGAAAGTGAAAGGTCAGAAGAAAACTGCGATGTTCTCTCCAATGAGATCAGAGCTCAGCAGCTGCTCCAACAGTGAGTACCTCAAGAGAAAAGTCTGGTTTATATCTGATGTGCCACAAGTGTTGCTGCACACAAACCTACATGTAGGCAAAACCAGGAGTCTGGGAAATTTCTTTTATGGTTAGTAGAATACTTAAACTAATGTTTGTATCGATTCCTGACTTTTGATTTTTTCAAATATATATACATGTGACTGGTCGCTGCTGGAGACACTATTATGTGAACTCATTTATTTGTATATTTTGCAGCTACATTGTCATACTAACTGAGCGTCAGGTCATTTAGTAGGGCTTGACGATACTGAAAAGTTTGGCATCGATCCGATACCAAGTAAATCCAGGTCAAGTATCGCTGATACTGACATAATACCAATGCTTTTAGCTTAAACAATCATTTAATGATTTTGCCTTTAGTTATTGATCATGATTATGATCATAATAAAACACAGTATAAACATTTTAGTTTAATTAAATTTTTTTATTAAACTTAACGGCAGAGCTGAGAAATTTTAATCGAAGCTTTTTTTTGTTTCTAAACGATATAAAATAACATCAACACTGTAACAAAATAATGAAATAATAGTTTTTCCCTTTTGTATCACAAAAACCTGCATTTGGTTTTTTCTCATTAACTTCTCAACAAGAAAGTATCGATCTTATCACAATGATATTGAACGATACCGATACTAGCCTTGTATCGATGCTATCGATATTTGGATCGATCTGCCCAGCCTTATCATTTAGGTGTACCTTTACCTCAGGAAACAATAGTTTAAGTTGGTTTTGCTGCATCTTCGCTGATATTTGTTGTATTGAGCTGAAGTAGAATCCCTCGTTGTGCCTCTTTGTCTTCATCCTCTCGGCTTCATGACTCATTAACCGCACTTTCTCCGCACCAGACTCCGATTCAGACGAGCACAATTCCGCTCGAGGGGGCTGGCCTCCTCTCTCTGGGACGCGTTCCCACGGCAACCTGACCAGGAAGAGACGGTCGGCATCGTCACCGACGTCCCTGCTGCCCAGTCAGAAGTCTCAGAAGAAGAAACACAAGCACTTATCCCTGCTGCTGGAAGAGGCGGGCCTCAGCTCCTCTGATGACTCCTTTGACCAAGGTTACTGATCAAATCTTACAGCTCCAAGCCTTTTTAAGGTCGAGTCAGACAAAACTGTGTCGCTGAGCCTCCTCACAGCTTGAGTCTCTTGTATGCTTCCTGTTAAAGTTGCCATTTTCAGACTGTGCTATAGCTTGACCATCCCTACCTCTCTTGCTGCTGGCTTGGTTTGCGAAGTAGCAGTGTTTTATTTTTGTTTTGTTTTTCTAAAAGAGTTAACCAATTTCTAAAGACTTTTTTTATTGCCTGGATTGCAAAACTGTTTTTGTAGCATTTTGTACAAAGTATGTGAAATTGTGAGATTTTTTTCCATAAAGTTGTATTGCAGTATGCTGCCCATGAGCTTTATTAAAGGTGTTGATTTGATTGGTACAGATTGCAAAGTGCTGTGGTCTTTGTGTCTGCTTCATCTGTTTGTCCGTTTCTGTCAGTCTGTCCAGCTGCCACTGCACCCCACACACCCTTACGCGTGCTCTGTTCGTCAAATATCCCTTTTGGTTCTGGCAAAAAAGGTTGGAAACACATTTAGAAAGCTAGCTAGCAGAGGATTAGCTCAGAGCACACAGCTTGAATCTGATTGGACAGATCGGTGGTTAAAATAAGCAGATTTGTAATGTTTTTTTTTTTTTTTTTAAGAGTTAGCTACTTTAATATGAGACCAAATGTTTTCTGATGATGTAGCTCGGTGTTTGTTGTGGGTGGTCTGCATAAAGGGTGATTAGATTTCGGGGATATTTGGACAAAAGAGCTCCTCCTGTGTGTACTAAACCTTCAAATAACCCTTTTCCCTGCTCTCTTAAGACACCTTGCTCTGTCCTCTCACCTCCATCCCGACCCCTACCCCCCTTCCTTTCCTACCCATGATGCTTTGAGTGTCTCTCAGCCTGTTCCATGTGCTTGTGCTGCTGCTACTGCAACTTTACAGAAGCTTGGCGAGGATAAGCGCAGCCTTGAGCCCACGCTGCCTCGCTACGGCGTTATTCCCCCCCCACACACACAAGCTGTGGCTAAAGGCTTTGCTTGAGCTAGGCTATGCTAAGGCTAGGCTGCGCTCTCTCCGCTGCGCTGCCCCGCCCTGCCTGAGGCCACACCCCTGTCACCTGCTCTGTAAGTAGGAAGTGCCCCTCCCTCTATTCTTTATTGACACTAACATGGACCATGCAGCAAATTAAATCACATACACAGAACATTAACTTTCTTTTAAAATATTGTTTTGTTTATTTTTCCTCACAAATTGAAGCTTTCTAGTGGTAGTCATGGTTACGCCCACTTACCCAGCTTCACGCCTCCTGATGGCTTGCGAAAAGTTTGAAGGAAGGATGTTTGATGCTTGTCGGGAACAGAGGATGTAACCATGGTTACTCAAACCTCAGGCAAGCATCATGCCTCGGGGGCCTCACAGGGCTGTCCTCTCAGTGCCTGCTTGTTGTAACGTCTGTCTGCTACTGTTAACACACCGTGGATTCACAGTACAAAACTAAAGAGAAATTAGTTTAAATCGGTGTGAGAAGTCCAAAAGATTGACGAGTGCTGCAGTGACCTTTAGCTTCACACCCATACAGCATCACTGCTGGCTCTGGTCAGAGTTTCATTAAAGATCTGCTGCAGTTTAAGAGATGATGTACTGTGCATCCACCTTCACTGTTAACACTAACCCCTGAGGAGATGCTCCTCTTGTTCACCTCTTGCCATGCAGCTAACTGCTAACAACCAGCAGCACACAGCTAACCAGCCGTATGCCACTGTGTTTTATGTGTCTGTGCCTTTTTTTTGTCTGTTCTGCTGGCTTACTGGAGGAAGAGGAGCTGGTTTTTCACCTTTTTAGATCTCATTATTTTCCTATTATGAATGGTGTTTATGCCAAACTTTAGCTCATAGGTGTGTGTGTGTGAGTTGAAGTGGTTTGTGTGTTTTTATGGTAAATCCCAAGTTTCCCTGCTCTGAAGGCAGGCTGTAGCGGTTTAGACAGTGTTTCTCACCAGCTTACGCTTTGAAGAAGTGTGTGTGTATGTGTGTGAGACTGAGTAAGAAAATTGTTACTCTAAGATCCTACTTGCTGTAATTGTGGTATTATTTATACTTGTTGACTTTTGATGGTGCAATCATTTCTACATTTTTGTACCAGACGCACACCCACAGCCACGTTTGTCTCTGAGCTGACCGTCTTCTCTCTTGACGCAGAAACCTCAGAGGACGAGGACGAGTCCGACTCGGATGATGATGATGATGACGGCCACTGCGAGGAGAGCGGGCTGGGTCTGTTGGCAAAGTTTGCGGCCAGCGCGATCCCTGTTAGCTCAGCCCCGTTGAGCCTCCTCCATGATGGCAAACACAGCAGCAGGCAAAGCACTCTGGGTAAGAAAAAAGAAAATAAAGAACACAACAGACACAAATGAGCTATCAACTTATGTTTCTGCAAAAGAATTGAAGCAGTTCAGACATGGATCGACTTTTTTGTTCCAAGTGGCAACAAGATAAAAAGTAACTGCATTTTCTGGCTGTAATTGGTTTTTTTGTGGTTGAACAGTTTCTAATTGGAGCATAAAGTGATTCAGTCTTGAATTATGTATTGGTTTAAAACTGATCAATATTTTTTACACACAAGGTTATTGATTTCAGAGAATCTAGCACTTTAATTTTTTTGCTGTCCTCATGTTTAATAGATGACACTAGTATGTGTGAGAGGAGAGAGACTTTTACATCTCTTGAACATGTCTCCTCTGTCAGGTTCATCCGAGTGTGAATGGTCGGACTCTGGCTCAGACTTGAGACTGAGGAAATTCCCTTCTCTGCTGCATGGGAAGCGATCGGCCCCTGAGCTTCCCCTCCTGCCTCCGGCGACGCGCCGCGTGGACCAGACCAGCCCCACCAAGCGAGACGAAGCGATGCCCGTCAAGCGGAAACCTCTGGCCAAACCGCGCCCCAAATCCCGCTCACAGCGGAGATTCAGCTTCGACCTCAGCGAGGACGAAGGCTGGAACCGGCGACGCAGCGAGAGGATTTTCCTCCACGACGCCACCGCGTCGGCCAGTCAGATGTCCGTGTCTGCCTCTTCCTCGGTCAGCCAGAGCTCCTCCTCCAGTTCGGCCCCGCCTCTCACCCCGAAGCCCACCTCCAGACCTAAATCCACTCCACCTGCTCGGGAGGGAAAAGATGTGTTGAAAGTACGTCAATAACCGAGTCTTTTCCCTTCTTTGTCCTCATCTTCCCAGCTTCATTCATCCCCTCTTCCATCAAACTGAATCTCTTTCTCTCTTGACATATTTGCGAGTGTGTGTCTAAGTGTGTGTGTGTCAGAGTGCCAGCAGGGTTTCTCAGTACTTCAGTCACTGCAGCACTCCCCTGCTGTCTGTGCCGTGTTGTTGACAAGAAAGGACAACTGCAGGCGGCCTGGCAGCATTGCGTCCTCAGTGTGTGTGTGTGTGTGTGTGTGTTACACATTTACAACGTCTTTTATTCATCTGTCTGTTTTTATCTCTGTGACTTTTGTCGATTTAGAAAAAGAAGCTGAAGGACTCTCCTCCGCCTGCGAGCCCGTCCACTCTGTGCAGTCCGGTCAGCGACGGCCCCGCGCCGCTGAGCCTGAGCCCGACACACAAGAGCCAACCAAAGGCCAAGAGCAAAACCAGAGAGGTCAGTGGGATGATGGATTTCTGCAACGTTATTAAAGATCTGAAACGTAGTTATCCAAACAAGGTCAAAACCAGGGAATTATATTTGAAAGAAAGCAAATTTTTGGGTTCTTGCAGCCTTCCAGGGGCGCCGTGAGCCGGCTGATGGAGAGTATGGCGGCAGACGAAGACTTTGAACCAAACCAAGACAGCAGCTTCAGTGAAGATGAGCTCCTCCCACCACGAAGCAACAGTGTGACTGAGAGGTCCTCCACACCTGGTCAGTATCCCCACACACACACACACACACACACACACACACACACACACACACACTACATGTTAAGTACTGACACACATAATTACTGATGCTCTTGGCTGTGCTGTTATGTTCAGCTCCTGTGCAGTGTGTGTTGGATAAGGACTCTCTAGTGGACGGACTCAGAGTTTTGATCCCGATGGATGACCAGCTCCTGTATGCAGGACATGTAAACACAGTGCATTCCCCTGACATGTAAGTACACATGGGCAAGTCTGAAAAGTCCCAATCCAGCCCTCAATTCTTTTATATTTTACTTCTAAGCAGCCTTCTTTCCATATATATATATTTCTTTTATATTTTGGAAACAAAGACAAAGATAATGTCAGTATTCCCCCTTTTTTTTTTAACCTGTAAAAAAACAAAACAATAACAACAACAAAAAGAAACCAAAACAAACCCACCCAGTCCACAAAACCTCTCCCAGAGACACACAAGGGAAGAAAAACAAAAGTGATTAAAATTAAACAAAGCAAGAATAAACATTGAGAGACACAAGGCCATATTAAACCACATCTAAGTCTCAGTGCTAGCGAGTAGGTAGCCTATAGTCTATCCAGCATAGTTTTAAATCCCAGTCTGTTGGTAGTGAACAGTGTTCACCGAAGCCTGAGTTGGTCAGGATCTTACAAATTTAGCAAAATAAATAAATAAAAACGAAAAAATAAAATAAACAAAGGAGATGAATAACTGACCTTCCACAGATTGAAAAGTTGACCAAACTAAACGCTCTCGGGCAGGGTTTTAAACGTATTTAAATATTCCAGAGTCTGGCCCCACACATAGAAAAACTTATCTCTAGACCCCCCTCTTTCCATATTTTAAATTGGGTTTGAATAATAGTTCTCCAGGCTTTCTGAAACTTTGTCAAAGTATTTCTTTGATTGATGGCTTTTTTTTTTTTTACTCATTTTCAGTCCCGTTCTTGCAATTCTCCATTTTTAGCTTTTGTTTAAGCCACACAACACAGAGCTATGAGTCATTCAAACATCAAAAAGGTAGCAAACTCAAGGCCTGAACCAGCTTTGTATCTGTTTGACACTTTGCTTGCAGCCTGTTGCAAAAACACATTCCAATTTTTTTAGCTGCATCTATGATAAATACCAAATATAATGCAATTTGACAGATAAAATTATATTTTTGCAAAGTGCTGTTAGCTGGCAGATCTCAGCATGGTGTAAAGTGTTTCTTAAAAGATTCAGAAGAAATCGGACGAATGGAGAACAAAAGAGAAAGCGTCAAGCCTAAAAAGAACCATCTACAGCAGATTAATGGTATCTGGAGGTGATGGGAACAAACCCAGCAAAGACCTGATACAGGGCCTGAGATGCATCTAGACCTGGATTTGATCTACTGTTCACTGAAGCCTCATCAGAATGGTCTCCATGGAAAAGTAGCTTTCAAGAAGTCATTCTTAAGGAATGGAAACATGGGGCAGGGGGGGGGGCTGAATTATGCGTATTCATTGTTATTCATTATCCTGTCAAATTAGAAGATTGAGAACTATCTCACATCTGTAGTCTTAGCAAAAGTTTAAAAAGCCAGCAGCTTAGCTCGGCGTAACAGATGCAGCTTCACTTAATGAGCCTCCTTGACTGATAGATTTCAAGATGCAAATCAGCATATTTACTCAAACTTTACTTCAACAAAGGGACTCTTGCCTCCATTAATCCATAATGAAAATATAAAGCCTGACATTTAGATATAACATGGCTGATTTTTGAAAGCCAGAGGGTTTAAATGAAAAGAAAACAAACAAATTGGGGCTGCAGCCTTGTGGCTTTTAGCTCCACGTCAGATCTATTTTAGCTGGAGCCGAAACGCGGCAGTGGTAGTTCGTAAAAAGGCCACGCATTCCTCTGTCTGTTGCACATCAAAGCAGTCAGAATCGAGATAAGAACTCTGCTCTGTCTCTGCCAAACACACCATCTACTCTGGAAAGTGTCCCGCGGTGTGATTAAAAACCCCAGGCCTCTGCACGGTGACCCCAAACTTTTGACCTCTGGCCTGTTTTCCCACATTTCCTCTCTGCAGATACAGCGTGGTGGTGGAGGGGGAGAGAGGGAACCGGCCACACATCTACTGCTTGGAACAACTGCTCCAGGAGGCGGTGAGTACACGGCGAATGCATCAGCTCGGGGACCCTGTGCAGCTACATGTTATGTTGTTTTATAAGAGATCTTCTTTGTGTATTTACAGATCATCGATGTGAAGCCTCCATCTGTGCGTTATCTCCCAGAAGGCACTCGCATCGCTGCCTATTGGAGCCAGCAGTACCGCTGCCTGTACCCCGGAACTGTCGTCAACGGTGCGACGGTTGCTCCGTCGGTCATTTTGAATATGAAAAACCCATCACGATCAGCTGTTTTCTGCTGACACGTGATTGTTTTTTGTTTTTTTTAAATCCCAAACAGGAAGTTCAGACATTGATGAGAATGATGATCTTATCACCGTGGAGTTTGACGATGGCGACACAGGCCGCATCCCACTTTCCCACATCCGACTTCTGCCACCAGACTACAAGATCCACTGTGAGCAAACACACGCACACACTGACATAGACAGCAGGTTTGTAGATGATTCAGTTATTTTGAAAGAGCAAAGAGAGCGCACACAGCATACACAGCACACACACAAAAAGACTTTCTCATGACACTTTCACACTCGGCCATCGATTTAAACTTCATTTCCAGGTGGAGTGCTACTAAAACAGGTTCAGGTATTCAGGTATAACGTTGGTCTCTCCATGGGTGTGTGTGTGTTTTCCAGGAGGCTTAATGTGTGATCCAATCAAACACAGTGAAGAAAATAAAGCATCCAAATGGAGAAATATCACAAAACACTGTATTACACCTCAGTTTTTTTCTGCTCCGTCAATTTCTGCACAAACGGTCTGAATGTTTTCCTTCGCACAGACAAGCTGCTTCCAACGTGTTTTTTTTATCAAGGATGCAATGATGATGTCCTGAATAGCCCAACTTATTATCTCAGGGTTGCTTTGTGGGCAGCAGAGATGCCCTGCGCTCATGATTATAGTGTGAAAAACATGTAGTTTGAATCCCTGGAGTCACCCACAAATGGTCTGTCCAGGCGCTGAGCCGTCCCCGGCGCTGCTTGTGGCCAGCTGCTCCAGGAGGAGGGTCCGCAAATGCAGCAAAGAGGGCAAAGAGGCGGGGACAAAGCCGGAGGAGACCACGCCCAGGATCAAAGGAAAACCCGGTCGCAAACCCAAACCCAAACCAGGTGAGGGGCTGCTCTGCTTTGATGAATAGAAGCTTTGTGCTCAGCATCATCACCGTCACCACTCACCCATCCAGCTGTCGAAGCTTAAAATCGCATACGGTTTGATAAAAATGTCAATAAAAGGACATTTAATTACACACTGGATTAAGCAATGGGTGGCATTCAGTTTGTTGCATGATAAGATCAAGCTCATCTTTAGATGAGTCATCTTTTCCCGCCAGCTTTAGAAGTTTTAAAGTCGACTTTCATCAGTCGTCTCATGTTTTCGGGATATCGGTTTAATCTTGTCTAATTTGCTCCAACAGCTGCTTTGTTGTATCTCTGAGTCTAAAGCACGAGCTGTGATATACGGCATGTCGCATGTCTTATTTGCTGACGCTGGCTTCTTTTTCAACTGGCTAAGCAATTCTCCAATGTAATGTTTTCCTTTCAGGAATGTTTTCTTGCTGATTTGTCTTCCCTGCCCGGGATGTGTGGGTGCAGACCACAAAAATCACGAAGCCACACAATGAATATGTCAGCACATTCAGCATAAACCCGGCTGCGCTGTGCTTTAGCCAAAAAAATTCAAGTTACTTGAATTAACTTTTTTGTCTTTACCTCTTTTTTCTTCTCCCTCCTTCCGCAGAGACCTCCCTGAATCCAGACGCCCGAGAGAAAGCCGATCCACCGCCGTGTTCCACCCAGCCTGCAGAGAGACCGCCAGCTCCAGCGAAGCCCGCCCAGGACAGGACCTCTGTCCAGAAAACGGCTCCGGAGAAGCACCGGCCCGCATCCAGACCATCGGTGGGGACCCCGGTGAAACCAGGCCGCAAAAGCTCCGCCACGTCTCCTACGAGTAGCCCTACGCTTCCCAACCCAGTTCCCAGGAAGAGCAGCTCAGCGCAGCCTCCTGTTTGTAAATCGGCCAGGAGTCTCCCCCCTTCCCTGTATCCCTCCACCTATGGGAAGGTCTTGACTGTGGATCTGTACAGCGAGCCCAACCTCAGCTCGTACAACAGAGACAGAGACAGTAACAACTCCGTCAATCTCGCCACCAGCAGGCCTGTGTCTAGACCCAACATGACATCATCCACTACACCCAAGCCCGGTGCTACTTCCACGCCCAGAGCGTCTTCTGCTCCATCCCCTAAAATCAAACCCTCCTCAGAACACCACAGTGGATCCAGACCCAGCCACGGCTCAGGACTCCTACCCAGCCCCATCTCCAGGCTCCCAACAAGCAAACCCAGCTCTTCTATGACGTCCAGACCATCGTCTTCACTGTCTCCCGCTTCTGCCCCTAAACCCAAACTAAAGCTGCCACCAGACCAACTATCCTCCAGAATCCTCCCCAGGCCCAAACCCGGCTCCGGTCCGGCTGATGTGAGGCGGAAGTCTCTGTCTGGAGAGCCCCTCGTGAAGCTCGACCATGAAGGCGTCACCTCCCCAAAGACCAAAAAGACCAAGGCTCTGATGCTGCTAGAGAGTCGAGGCGTCAGACGAGACCACACCCCCATCGCCGCAGCGACAGCCAATCAGAAGCTGATGAAGGCTAAATTGAGAGGTCCAGAAAGAGAGACGGGTCTGCCAGAGAAGGAGTCGTCCTACAAAACGCCGTTGCTGGCTAAAGACAAGACGGACAGTAGTGGAAGTGGCATCAGAGGACAGGAGAAGGACACGAGGGACGAGAAGGCTAAAAAGGAGGAAAGGAAGGAGGCTGGGAAGCGAGAGGAGAGGAAGATGAAAGAAGAGTCTCAGAGTAGCAGCAGCTCGGATTCAGAGGAAGAAGGAGAGAAAGGGAAGATGAAGAAAAAGAAGAAATGCACCTCAAGCTGCTCTTCCTCCTCTTCGTCCTGCTCGGGTTCCTCCTCATCTTCTTCGTCGTCATCATCTTCATCATCCTCTTCATCTACTGATGACTCTTCCTGCAGTTCAGACGAAGAGAGGACCCCTACACCTACACCTGGGCCGGTCCAAAAACCTCCAGTACAGGACAAAGTGAAAGAAGAAGTAAAAGACGACGAAGAAGAAGAAGAGGAGGAGGAGGAAGAGGAAGAGGAGGTGAAGACGGAGGTAGAAATAAAAGTTGAAGAGGAAGAACTGTCTCCTCGCTCAGAGTCTCTCTCCCCTGCAGCCTCTCCAGCTCCTGCCGCTCCTGCTCCCACTAAACCTGCCAAACCAGCCACGGGGAAGGGCTCCGGGCAGAGGGGTCGCCCCCCCAAACCGAAGCCTGGTGGAGGAGAGGGAAAAGCGGGGAGACCCAAGCGGAGAGAGGGGGTCCACCTCCCCACGACGAAGGAGCTCGCAAAACGTCAGAGGCTTCCCAGCGTGGAGAACAGGCCCAAAATCTCAGCTTTCCTTCCAGCCAGACAGCTCTGGAAGTGGTTCGGGAAACCCACCCAGGTGGGAAAAAGTCTCTTACTAAAACAAGGAAAATGTATAAATATACAAGTTCTGCCGTGCTCGTAGTATTCTCATCACTTTTTTTGACATTTTCCAGAGACGCGGCATGAAGGGAAAAGCTAAGAAGCTCTTTTATAAGGCCATCGTACGTGGCCGAGAGATGATCCGCATCGGGGACTGCGCCGTGTTCCTGTCCGCCGGCCGGCCCAACTTGCCTTTTATCGGCCGCATCCAGAGCATGTGGGAGTCCTGGGGCAGCAACATGGTGGTCAGGGTCAACTGGTTCTATCACCCGGAAGAGACGAATCCCGGGAAGAAACTCGCCGACAAAAAGGTAAAGAGTTAATAGCAGCGCTGGAGATTCCAGCTAGATAAAGTGATCCCAGCAGGTGTGTGTTGACGTGATTTAATACGATTGTATTGCTTTTGACACGCACATGTGTACTAATCTGGAAGATGAAGAAAAAGTTTTGATCAAATTTCATTAAATATCTGGGAACAGCTCATTGTTTTGAGTCTTTCGACCCTCAAGATGCTCAATAATCCTTGATTCTTTCAGATTTTCCAACAAAAACAATGTATTAGCCATAGAACAGTTCTACTGTGCTGCCGCCATTTTTATTAAACCTTTGGATTTGGATTTTAAAGCTTTGATGTTAACATGCAGCTCCTTTTCTCCACAGAACTGGGATCAGATGTGTGGTCAGTCTTTACCACCGGCTCTGCACTCTTCTATCCAGAGGAAAGACTTCATGGAGGTAAGAATATAGGAATATGTCATAAAAATTCAAATGTGCAGCTGAGATTAGATTAGAAAAGCCTATAGTGGCTTTGCATTAAAAGGACTGTTTCTGCCGCAGCGCGCCCTGTACCAGTCCTCCCACAGCGACGAGAACGACGTGCAGACCATCAGCCACAAGTGTCTGGTGGTGAGCGTAGAGGAGTACGAGCAGATGACCCACACTCGCCGCTACGCCGACAGCGAAGACCTCTACTACCTGGCCGGCACCTATGAGCCGACGACCGGCATGATCTTCAACACAGACGGAGTTCCGGTTATCTGCTAAAACCACCACAACAACACCAGCAGGAACTCTCCACGAGCTGCAGAAACCAAGTCCACACAACCCGACCTGTGGTCCAATCACCGATCGTCTCTCACGTCGGAACCTTTTCACGACCACGATGCGACGAACCGAACTGCTCCCGACGCCGTGATACACTTCAGAAGGGCGACTGTCGCCAAGAGACAGGAGACACTACAGACAGTATTAAAAGGAACTCGTCTCCTGAAGCGTTTGCACACACACATGATCGTTAAGACGTTCTGTTCTGCTTCTTGTGTTCATGGGGAACTTTCAGAACACGCATGAGCACTTCCGTTTCCTCTCACATGTAAATACATCCTTCGTGGACTCACACATACAATATATATGCTCACACATGCACAAACACAATGTAAATACTCACCCGATGCACACACACACGCACACACACACACACAGACACACCGGTATTTAGAGGAAAATATGAGTGTTTTATTTTCATGTTATAGATTTATGTCGGAGTACTTTGTTTTTTTTGAAGAGGTAAACAGTCAAGAAGCTTTAATGAACTGTGAATGATGATGCAGGAGAGAGCCCTGTGTCAGTCCCCCCCCCCCCTCCCTCCCTCCCTCCGCCAGGCCGGACGCACAGACATGCACGCCCCCGGTGTGATGTTGTGATTATGATGTTGCCGTGGTGATGTTACAGTCATGTTACAGTCAAATAAATGTTTCTACAGAACAGCAGGACGCAAAGAAAAAGACGCACAGGAAGAGAGGTAGACTCCTATCATCGCTATACAACAGAAAGCACTTAAGAAAAAAAAACACTTAAAGTCTATTTTCCTGTTATTCAGCCCCCCCCAACCCTTCCCATCGTGACAATCCTAACTCGGGCTAAGTGTCCGTGTGCTACTAAATTGTGAGACTCCCTCATAGACTCAGGCTAAAGAGAGAGGAAGGAATCTTATGCTATTGAAAGTGTTGCTTTTAAATTTTTAATGTTTTTTTTTTTTTTGAGTTCCTTGTTTTTAAAGGAGAACACTCGATGAACTAAAGCCAGCTGCTGTTGGTGTAGCTTCTGTTGCACTCAACACTTTTCTCCTGCATGCCTGTCTGCAGGCTGTGGAGAAGCATTCTGGGAAATATAGGACATATTTGATTTTTTTTTTTCTTCCCCCCCCCCCTTTTTTTGCAGGCTAATGTGCAGATAATGTAGTTAACCCAGTGGGTGGATTCTTTCTTTCTTTCTTTTTCTTTTTTCTGTAGTCAGGGTTGTAAACACTGCAGTAAGTCCAAGATGCATCAAGGTCGTGGCTCCAATATTCACCATAAAGCTGTCAGCACTGATCACATCAACATACGTAATTCAATTTCAACACTCATCTTCCACAGTTTGGCCTCATCTGCTCTTTTTTTCTCCGGTCTGCAGTGTTTGCAACCTCTAACTGTCCTGTAATCAGTGGACTTTCAATTTGAGTTTTTTTTTTTTTTCTGTTTTCACCCTCTGCAATCACATGTTGCCCTCTAAGCAATCGCCGTTGACATGAGTGCACTTTGGACTGAGGAGACTCTGTGCCAGGGAGTCTTGTATTATGTCTTCCTTGAGTATTAACGAAACCCCCTCCCCACCCACCCCAATCCACTCTCGCTGACTCTCCTTTACACCCACGTACACGAGCAGCTGCATCTCTTTGAACACGTTTCTCCCATCTTGGTTATTTGAGCTGCTTATTATTTTTCTATGTGCCTAGTTGAACCATTGTTTTTTAGGTTGAGACTGTTGAATGTCGTGCTCAGGATTTTGTGAGCGTTTTGGGTGGCCTTACTCTCACAGGCCTTCTGATGATGATTTGCCAAATCTCTTAGTCACCTCCCCCTTTTATCCCCCCCAGTTATGCTCAGTGTCTTTAAATGCAGAAAAATAATCAGATATTTTGTCGTCTTTGCCCACTTGCTTCATATATATATATATATATATATATATATGAATATAGACTTAGATACTTAGTCTATATTCATATATATATATGAATATAGACTAAGTATCTATGTACAGTTTACTGCAGAGTATATTGCATGCATATATGCAGCATATACTACTCTGTGTATACATAGAATATATCTGACTATTAACCATGCTGCCCTCTCTTTGCTTTGCTCTGCCTTGCTGCAGAGATTGAAGATTGTCTTGTTGATATTCAATAGGTGTAATATTTTATACTCTCTTGAGACCTTTTGGTTTTGTCTACATTTGTCAGATTTATATTGGGGGATTTTTGGGGTTTGTTTTTTTTACTCCTTCTGAGATGGCTACTTAATGAGGCGTTTTCTTGTTAAGTGACAAGCGTAGTAGCATTTCAGTGCACATTTCCTGATGATTCACACATACAGCCACCCAGTAACGGAAAGTTTGATGATGTGCTGCTATTGGTATTTAAAGTGGTTTAACCAGGTACAGAGTAACTATATGCTTTTTTTCTGATCTGCTAAAGCCCCACATGTTCCTTATTATGCTGTTCTTTTTCTCCTGAGTTTAGACGTTTTGAGTGACAGGTGGCTAAAATAGATCTCCGTTTGGTATCTGAGCATCGTGGAGACACAGGTCGCATCGTTGTTTTCAGAATGAACAAGTTAAAGTGCCCGTTATGAATGTTTGTTTACCCCTGGAGCTGCTAAAGCCTTTTCCTCTTGGCGTGTGTGTGAGTGGACAGAGGTAAAGAGACTGATAAGACATCAATTTCTTATCTCCTGATGCCACACACACACATACCTGCACACCCCTTGTAACCCTCTAAGGCGTGTGTTATTGCCTTCCAATTTCTATTTTTCCCTCCCCATCTCCATCCAAAGCCTCTGGCCTTCAAACAGGGTCCAACAAAAAACACACACACACTTACCCCACCCCAACCCCCACCTTCACCTTTATTTAATTTATGTTTTAATAGCTTGGCTTTTTACAGTATGTGTTGTGTTTTTATGCGTTTTACTTTAGCTCGTTTTAAAATGTTTGTTTTTGCTGTGATTATTTCGTTTTGTCCTCTTTTTTTTTTTTTTTTTTTTTTTTTTTTTTTCCCCCTCCAGTTTCCAACCAGAAAAACACCCACCTCCCCCCCCCCCCCACACCTTTCTCTTGGGTACCCTCTCTTTTCCCCAAAAAGGGGGGGGG
>JBBBVU010000022.1:2330158-2349606 GCA_037177055.1 Atherinosoma microstoma | reverse complement strand
GCTCAGATTCATAGCTGCCGATTGTAACAAAGTATTTCCGGCCTTCTAAGTAAGACCTGAACCAGTTAAGGACCGCTCCAGAAAGTCCAACCCAACCCAACTCAGGACTGAAACTGGACCAGAATCAGAATTCAACCTATTGTGATTTAACACTTTGACCAGAACTGTTTTAGTGCTGTGATGGTGTCAGAAACCTGACTGAAATGTATCAAGATTTCCATGTTCATTTAGCTGGTTGAATACAACTTTTACAAATACTTCATTAATATACAGCATGAACAACTTTGGACCAATGACAGATCCTTGAGGTAGTCCACAAGTAATCTCCCTAAGCCCTGAAACATTACCTTAATATGCACACATTGCTGTCTGTTTAAGTAACTTTTTAACCAACCATAAACTACCCCACGCACCCCATAATCCTCCAGTTTCTTCAACAGCCGACTGTGATCTGTTGTATCAAAGGCTGTCTGCAAATCAATGTAAATATCAACAGAACATTCAACATTTCTTCTACCATCTGCATTCCTGCAAAGTTAGTTGTGCTGTTCTTTCTAAAACCAAACTGAGAAATGTTTAATAATTTGTTTTTAGCAACAAATAAATTCAACTGTTTCACAAATTTCTCCAATATTTTTTAAAACTGAGGCAGCAAAGCTATTGGTCTATAGTTTTCCATAATATATTTGTCCCCATTTTTAGAAATTGGAATTACGTTAGCTATTTTCCACATTATCAGCAAAAACTCCCTTTTCAAAAGACAAATGACATAAATATGTCAAAGGTCTGACAATAGAATGGATTATTTCCTTTGTGGATTAACACTATGTCGATAGAGTTTATGGCAGTTGATGTTTTGCTTTTTAATTTTCTTATAATTTCTATGACATCACTTTCATTTACTCCACAAATTAACATGGAAATCATGTTAACTTTTGTCAAAGTACAAAACATATATATTTTTTCATTAGAAACAACAATCTCTCTAGCCAAAATGGAGACAACGTCGACAAAATAATCATTAAAGTCTTCATCAATATTATCTAAATTTTCTACCATGGAATTTGCTCCATTTATTAAATAATTTGGAAGTTCAGACTGAGAACAAGGAAAAGGATATACAAGAATTTTACATCCTTATACGTAAAGTTCACACCGAAGGGACTTGCGCTCTCTGCTAAAGGAAACTGCTGAGCGGCCACTTCAGCATACCTCCAACTAAGGCAGGCCCCTGTCTTAAAAATCCCTAATCCAAATTTCCTTCCTTGGTCTTACCCCTCCAATTTTTAGAGGTATGGTCCCTCTTTTCTTTTTGGTATCAAGCAGTAGCAGCCATCTAGTCCTTTACCAGGGTGTTGGGGGTCATTTAGGTGGCTAGATGGCCACTATTCTTTGATATCCAAACGAAAAATGGGGTAAAATAATTGGAATAGGTTCAAGGGATTCAACAGACTTCAATAGAAAAGGATTTAATCACCATTCAGTTTCATTTCAAATGACTCTCCAGTATTTACATATGTAGTGACTTCACATCTAATCAGCTGAGAAAAGATCCCATTTCATTGAGTTTGTGCTCTCAGGCTGTAAGAGTGACAGCAGCCCCCCAAAAAATAGCTTTAAAACCAGATGTTTACCAACCACAGCAGCTCTCATGGAGGTTTTTATACGGCTGAGATCCATTTCTTCCTGTTACAGCAGCCTGTAGCCTTGGAGCAATAAGTGGACACTTAGCTACATCATACACTACCAGTCAGATGTTTAGACTCTTCTACCCATTAATTGGAAAGAGTCCAAGCTTATGACTGGTGGTGTACATGGTGAAGTTATTTCAGGGGGAGTACAGTGTTTTTGGAACTGCAGGGACTTTTCATGTTTTTATCATCTTCAGAGGGAGGATTTTTTATTTTTTTTTTTTGATGTACCCCTACACCACAGGAAATGCTGTTTAGCATCGTTCATCGGATGCTTTTATAGGTTATTTAGTGCTCACATTTCAAAGTAGAAGCTAAGGGGAAACACATGAGATGGCCCAGAGGACGTGGGAGTACAATGATTATATTAATGGACAAAGATAACAGCAACATCACCAGAAAAATAAAAATCCTTTGTAAACATTTATAAGAAGCCACTCAGATTAAATACTTCCTCTGAAAAATGTAAAAAAAAGTTCCCCCGGTCTGTTTGGTCTGACTGCATTTACTTTTTCTGTCCCCGCTGCTGGAAGTCAGGAGGATATTTGCTTTATCTCCCCCCCAAAGTCTTGGTTCTGCCCTGACACAAGGGGAACCTTCAGTGACATAAATGTATTGTGATTCGTAAGATGAATGATCACAGTTGTCAACACAGCATCTGCAGCTGTCCTTTCAAAAGTCCTCTAGATTAAGCAAGGGCTTCTCTTTTAATTGACAGTAACAGCGGGGGTGTCCATGGAAGTTTTTAATCTAAAAGTCCATGATGAGAATGCCAACATTGTCCTTTTGAGGAGGGGCCTCAACCCTTTGAAGCCTGACCCAAGAAATAATGAGTAGAAAATGTAATTTTTTTTCTAATCTAAAATCTTTATTTGGCTGTTAAAAAAATAAGACAACAACAAAACAAATACATATAATGTATGAACGTGTCTCAGAATTATTGTAGTGCATAAAGTATCCACCAGGGGGGCAGAAGACACATCAGATTATAAACAACAGGTTTTTGAGCCAAGTTTTTACCATAAGATGAAGCAATTGGTCTCAGAATTAGTATGAATCAAATATGATACACAAAACATTTCACACAGGAACCAAAGATGCAACAGCAATTTCCAATTTGAAAGAAAAGGTTTATCTTTTAATATTGTTTTATGTAAGAGTTGCATGTGGTGTGGTGGTTAGCACTGTTAACCACCACTGCTAACCTCCTGGTAAAACCCTATAGGGACTAGGGCCTTTCTGTGTGGAGTTTTTATTCACTCTGGCTTCCTCCCACAGTCCAAAAACATGCATGTTAGCTTTATTGGTTGTCTCTCTGTGATAGACTGATTAAACCTAATGGGCTGCTAGTAAAAGTGCTAATGACAACTTTAGATTTACTGTTCAGACTTGAGAGCAGCATCCGTCTAATTTTCTCTTTTCTTTCAAATTCATGGCCACACTTATCATTTATGTCCATTTCCCCAAAATATTACAATTATGAATGTTTCATAGCCAAATGCTTTGATGGTTTTCTCTTCTGTCACCTCATTTCCTGCAGTTGCCACAGTTTCCACTGGAAGAAGCAGCTCCCTAACCTAAAATAGCCGTCTTACTTTTTTGGTGGGTTTTGTTTCGGTTTGTGTGGACTGCTCCTTTAATCAATAGTGGCCTCCATCAGGCCTCCATTTTAGCAGCCTAGTAATGAAGCTGCTCTGATAAAATGGAGGAAAGTTCAGCTTCCTCTGCTGAGCTGCTGAACTGACCGCAGGAGACACATTTTCCCACCGCTGACCGTTTGTGACTCTGCACTCAAAGAGCTGGTATGAGAGACAGTGTGTGTGCGTGTGTGTGTGTGTCTTTTGAGTCCCCTGTGTGTCCTTGTGTAATTAAATCTTTGCTGAGTTGAACTGAGTGTGTGTTCCTGTTTCATGGTGAGAGCAGCAGTCAGAGGTTTGGACACCTCTGTTTCCTCCAAATGACCAGCATCAGCATAACGCCGCAGCCTGCTGGGAGCTTCCTCTGATGCACACAGACACACCAGCACAGAAAGGTAGCCACACATCACACATCACACACACACACACACACACACATGCACTTACAGACACACACACACACTCCCTTATTCATACCTCAGCATCGCCCCACACAGCCTCTTGTGGGTGTGTCAGCGTGCCATGCTCTGATTGGATGACATCACAAGAACAGAGGATTTCTATTGGTCAATACTACATTGCTTCTTAAACATGGGAGGTGGGGGGGGGGGGCTGAAATGAACTCATTACTTCTGGATCCAGAGATGTGTGTGCGCTGCACATGGTTTCCCAGGAGACAGGTATCTGAGTTAGGGAGCGTTCAAATGCATATTGAGCACAGCAGTTTGAAAGGCTTGTGATCCAGAGTGGAGACAATCCAGACTTTCAGAGCTTTGTTTGTCCTTCAACTCTGTTTTGTTAAAAAAAAAAAAAACAACTCCCTTCCTTGTTTTTGCTTCCCACCACAGACAGCTGTTACTGTATGATACATTCCCAGGGTGAGAACTAAAGTAGACTGAAGAAGTGTTGCTACAATAAGAGGCAGGTTTTTGGAGCTTAGACTGCATATATACGATGAATATTCAGTCATAAGGTACATCATCTTTCCATTTTAATGTCAGATACATAGATAAACAATAAGTTTAAAATCCATGAGCTACATCTCAGACTCTACAGGCTTGGGTTAGCATTTAGCATGCTAAATGTCCATGACGGTACAATTAGAAAAAGACTGAACTAGTATGGTAACATCCTAAAATCAGCATGTTGATATTACACTGTACATATTTTACGTACAGTGTGGGTTATCGTAGCAGGTCATTTGTTTAATATAAAGAGAGGACCAAGGATTTTCTTTCAACTTCTGTTGCTTTTTATATAGTTACGAGTCACCAGTTATTATCATGACTGCCTCTCAGATTTATGTGGTGAAAGCTGTAGTGTACCTGACCCCAGGGTGGTATCTCTCCTGTAGCTGGGAGCCTGAGATCAGCCATCAGAGAGTTATTGTAGTTGGTGGGATTGTCATTAAGCACATCCCAAAATAAATAAATAAATAAATGAACTTCAGCAAACTTTGGCAAACTACTAATCCCCATAATTTTTCATAGAAATACCTCAAAATGAGTGAGAAGGTAATTTTTTTCAGACATAAGTTATACCATTTCTTAGAACATCAACTAATCTATATTTTTTGTGCTTAAAGCTTTCACATGACAAGACTATAACCAGACTATTGACTTACTCCTTTGATACATAATGACAGCAATAAACCCATATGTTCACATTTTTAATTACAGAAACACAAATATCACACAGATGGATGCGAGAAAGTGTGACGGTGCTGACAGGAGCAAAAGCATTTGCATAAGAAATGTAAACTTAGCACAAAATGAAAGCCATTTTCTGTTTGGTTGATTATTTCTCTCCTTTAATTAAACCAATTGGTGTTGTGTTATATATAATTGGTGACTGTTGATGTTGACCTATAGCACCTTTTTAGCTCAGCTTTTAACTGAATTGTTATTTTATCTTGTTTAGACTACTATGTCTTATTATTTTACTTAATTACTTAATCATGTAATTATTTATTTAAAAACCACCTGTTTTTGTAACTTTTTCAACTCTGTTTTTTAGTGCTTTGTTTTACTAAGCATGACCTAAACGTTCATGTTTGTCACTCTATTTGTTCTTATTGTTTTTAGGTTAATTTGATTTTCTACTTTTAGCGTTTTTTACTCCAGTGTTTTCCTCATGGGGGTCCTCCACACTGGGAGTGTTGCCTGCTTAGTCTACGGGATTGTTGCCATGGGGATGGTTCTTGTCCGGGTGGCCCTCAGCCACCCGAAACAAGAGCCTGCTGGCTGAAAAGCCCTGCACAGCAGCCCTAATGTCTGTGGGTCCGCCTTATGCTTTGGGTGTGTGTGTGAGAGAGAGAAAGAGAGAGAGAGAGAGAGAGAGAGAGTAAGTGTATGTTTTTAATTCTTATTTTATATCCTTTTCAATTTGCAACGGTAATTTTTTTCCCCCGGTATTCACTCACAGACACCTGGTTGGAACCTAAATGATGGACAGACACATTGGAATGAGATTGTGGAGCCTGGAGGATGGACCTAACTCCATCTTCCAGGATGGCAACGCTCTCCCCCACAGAGCCAGGTTCAGCAGAGTACCTCCAGAGTTTGGGAGTGGAGAGGATGAAATGAACCAAATCCAGTTGAACATTTGAGGGATCAGCTTTGAGGTGCCAGAGTGACCAACACAGCCACACTGGTTGACCTTGAACAATTCCTGGTTAAGAAATGGGATGCCATCCCACCGCAAAATGTACCAAACTAGAGAGCAGCATGAGGAGGAGGTGCCAGGCTGTTTAGGCTGGGTTTGGATCTTCTATGTGCTACTGAGGCCCCTGATTTTAGCTGTTACAAATGATACCTTCTTGTAAAGCTGACTAATCAGGCTTTATAACGTCATATAATACAACACCAGTGGTATTATTAAAGGTGAAAAATAAACAACAAACACAAATTTCCTTACCTTTTGTTCAGAGTTTAGTTTCTCTTTAAAAAGCAGCACTTGTCTACAACATATACATGAATTTTAAGTCTGAATCAGACAGAACGCTGCAACTAATCTAACCACAAACACTTAAACTACCACTCAGCACTCCCAGCTGATGGACATCTTTTCTGGAGAAACTGGGTTGACTGAATTGTCCAGTTTATACTTTAGGATAATTAGTAAATGAAAACTGTAAAATTAATTCCCACTTAATGTCCCTAATCTGTATTTATGTGTTTTCTTTCTTTTTTCTAGCTTTTGATCTCTCCCTCTCACTCACCACCCTGTCTATTGTTTGTTTGCCTCTTCTGATAAATTTGAATGTGAAATGACGACTGAGCCATACAAATATTAGTTCAGAGTGCGATCCCTCATGGAAAAGTGTGCAGTGTGTGTGTGTGTGTGCGTGTGTGTGTGCATGTGCATAATGTGCTGCATATCAATTAGCCATCTATTATTCATGCTGACAACGTAATGAATGAAACATCACAGTCTTTGTATTTCAGGCATGTTTACTTGCCTCTTTTTCTCTCACACACACAGAAACACACGCGCACACACGCACGCGCGTACAGGGCTGCCGTTGAGGACATTTAGACGGGAGAAACAGTGTGAATGAAATCCCATTGTAGCTGTGAAAATGTGGTGATGCCCACTGAATACCTGACAGCTGAATCAAGCTAAAGACCACCAGCTCCTCCTAATTAAGAAGCAAGTGTATAATTTATACTGAAAATGAGGACAGTCTCTAAAACCTCTATTAACAGTGTCCTCTAACTGTCCGGGCACCAAAACCCAGAAAAGAGATGAGCTCCTAAAAATGTTGATGTACTGGTTTGTACTCATTTGTTATGTTCCCGCAGCAGAGCCTGAGCACCAGCAGGTGCTTTATGGGTATTTACCCCCTGGGCTTTGCCTAGGAGGCAATGCATTTTGTCAGGCTGCTTCTCCTCCTATGATTGGTGAAGGTTATTGGGACCAGGCTGACAGGCTCTGCAGGCTTAGGGCTGATAAAGACACCTCAAGAGTACTGGAGAGTTGCTTTATGTGTAAGTTAAAGGACATATCCTGGTTAAAAATAACTCCAAGAGTAATTCCATGGATTGTTTTTCAAAGGTAAAAAATAAAAATTAAATAATTCCTGTTTTATCTGAAACTCAAATGCATATAAGATAGTCATCCAGGTCTTTGTGTATTTATGTCATGCTTGTAGGTTGGTGTCATTTGGTTTAATAAAAAAAAGTATAGCTGAATGTCATCTGCATAGATTTGCTAATTAACTCCATAAAATTGCTAAATTGAAGCACATATAAAGTAAAAAGTAGGACAAATCCTAGTTTCTTGGAAGTGTATGACATGAACAAACTGGAATCTGTCAGAGAAACATGGCGGAAACCAGCCTTGTTCCATTTTTTTAATCTCAATAACATCTTCCAGTCTCTATAATTGTTTTGGTTTGATTCAATTCAGATTCAATACAGATCAGATTTGACACTTAAACAATTATAATCACCCACTGAGATGACCTGCAAATACATTTGATGCCTTTTTCTGTGAACAAGTTGTATAAACAACAGAAAACATCTTTTGAAATGGGAGCTATTGCGGAAAATCTGCAGATGGCATTGTGCTCTGGAACAGTGGTTCCCAACCTGGGGTCCCTGAACCCCCATGGGGTCCCCCAAAGGATCCCTGAGGCTTTGACTGTTCAGAGCTAGAGTGATTTAAATTAAGGCCATGTCCACAGAGAGACGAGTTGAGGTGTATTTGCTAAAAAAAATCTTCTTTTTTTTATCGTTAAAGTGTTTCATTCACATGGAACCAGTGTTCTGTGAGTCTGCTTTAGCTATATGATCCAATCTAGGACCACATTTTAAAGCGGCACGAAATCTGTTTGAAAAATCAGAACTGACAACCAGATTTCTTCATCACAGAGATCTGAGAAAACTCAGACATGAGTTACATCAGTGGTAAAAATCCGCTTTCATTCACTTTGGCTTGTTGTTGGCTAAAACATTTTGCTTTTGAAAAAAAAGGATTAATCACAGCAGCATTTAAATTCTATGGTCCATAAGATGTTGATAAAGACAGACTGGTGTACTAAAATGGAGGTGTTAATAACTAAAGGGGTCAAATCAAAAGGCAGTTTAGATAGATTAACTGTATTAACTGTAGTATGTATTGTATTACATACAGTACCAGTCAAACGTTTGGACGTTTCCCATGAAATCTAATGAGTAAGTGTATCCAAACTGTCCCCTGAGACCTCTTGTTGTAGTTTGGATAATAGAACATTTCCCCATTCCTGCTTGATTCAGGGTTTTAGCTGCTCAACCTTCAAGACCTCCACAGATTTGAATATTTAAAGAGCATAATTCTATTTAAAATCTGCATTTATCAGGAGGTGGCTGTGGCGCAGTGCTTAAAGTGACTGAAGTCAGAGGTTTGATCCCCAGTGTTGTCTTACACTTACAAATATTTTTCCAAAATCTCTGAATCTTTTAATGGCAATGCCATGAAAATGAAATGCTTTAAATATATCACAACTCTGCTGCGGGAGATGAAATCCTTAAAGCCTCCTTTTTAATATTGTTGCCATTTCATTCAAAATGGACCCAGATTTTTCTAATCCAAAGCACAATAAATGTAAATTCAAGTTTTTATAAAGTAGCAGTCAAAAGTTTGGACACACCCATGAAATCTAACGGGTAAGTGTACTGTAATTACATTTGTAGTATTTTCAGTTAAAGGTATAAATCATGTGTCAATAATTGACTTTTACTGGCTTGTTTTTAACTATTTTTGTCACAATTCCAAGCACTCCTAAATAATTGTCTCTTTTTTTATTACCAAATGATGACATTTAATCTCTATCAGAAAAACATTCAACTGGCTCACATGACCTGACAAACGTATGAACTGATAAGCTCGTGTTGTGAATAAACAAAAAAGATGAAGGACAGAAGAAACGGATGACGTCACGTCAGCAGGTTCACATATGATCAAATACAAACAAATGTTTTGCTTGAATGTCTTCATGTAGATGTCTTCTACTTCCCTGTTTTGGGATCGATCTGCACCACAGAGGCAGCGAAGTGATGTGAAAGTGCTTGTTGTTGCATTTTCAGATCAATAAAAATAATATAGCCTACCTTTTTTTTCTGTCTGTCTTTTTTTTTTTTAGAAACAAATATTGCACAGATGATTACTACTGCATGGCTATTTTGACCCCATTCTTCTATTTCATGAAAGATTTTAATCAAACATTATAAACCTGACATTAAAAAAAGATGTATTATTATGTATCTATTGTGTTCCTGACGAGACGAGTGGTCAGAAAAGCTCATTCAGATCTGGAAAAAGACTGCAGCAGAAAGTTAAGGGCAGACAAGCTAAACTTTTTTGTCCTTCCTCTCTCTTTCCTCAATGTCCTCCATCTTGCACCTCCTCTTCCTCCTCCACTCTACAGTATATGGAGCAGCATGACTAATGATCAGTTTCTCTGTCACTTGCCAGAGACTTTCTTTGCCCGTGGCTACATCCAAAATTAGCCCACGTGCACATCAATACGCACACGGACACAATTGTACACACTCGTCCAACCCTGCGCTCAGGCACACGCCAGATATTCAAACGCACACACACACATACACACACCTAAAGAGCAGCAGCAACACTTTGACCTCTGCAACACTGTGAACAGAAGATACAGCAGAAGATATAATGTAATCTTTCTATTTCATGGTTATGTGCCCTAAATAGAGAGGCTGTTTGAGAACAGAGGAGTTAAAGGTCAGAAATAAAGAATATTCCTTCCATTCTCTCACAGTGTGGGAACTGTAAAGTCCTATTACGGCTCAGTTGCTGCACTTCATGTTGTTTTCTGGGGAGCAGCTCCCTCTGCTGGATGGAAGCAGCAAATGCACATTTCCTTCCTGCACCTGCCTTGTTTCCTTCATTGATTCCTGCAGTGAAAGGGTTAAAAACAACAGCGAGGAAGACACATGTAATCACTAGAAGAAGGAAAACTCATATTTAGTCATTTGTTTCATTTCCTCCAGTTGTGATGTTCATGACTGACAGCGGCTAAGGATCAGAAAACCTGAAGAGGAGAGCTGCTCATCCATCAAACCACTTTCTACCGTCTTGCTGAGAAACTCCTCAAACAAAACAGATTTTTCTGTTCACGGCTGCTTAAACAGGAAAAAAGAAACTGACACACCGAATGTGTTCCTGTTCCTGTTTTGACAGACACAAAGGAGCTGTGATCTAAACATGTCTTGTTCCACTTATCAACACTTCTGCAGCAGAAATAGCAACACACACACACACACGCACACTGAGACAGCAGGGATGTAAACAGCTGTTTATTAGACGTTGCTGATGGTACAATGTTGAGCCCAAACTGGCTGTTCTGTTTTGTGATAATCCAGGATCTTTCAACCAAAATCAGATGTCTGGAAAAATAAATCAATTAATTACAGTTTTAGCTGATGTTGTTTGAGGCTTGTGTTTAGATTTAATTCCTGATTTGCCTTCATAACAGTTTCCTTCCACTTCTGAAACCAATAAATTACAGCTACATTGTTAGCTTGTTAAATCCTTTCATTACACATGTAGGTTTTGCTGTTTAGACACACAGACTTCATGCTATTGTGGCACCAGCAAAAACTCCAAAAACCTGGAAACTACTTTTTTTCTTATTTGGTCTTTATAGAGAATCCCAAAATCTTTAAAATAATTTCACAAATATCATCTGCAAAACATGTTACAGTGGATATTAATACAGAATATACATAGTATCTGTGAAAGTGTACCATGCTTTTTACATTATCTTGATATGTCACAGTGTGCAGTCACACGTTCAGCAGCTAACTTAAGCTTCGGTTGTTAGAGGTGAGAAAACTAGTGTTATCTCTGATTATAGATTCATTTCAAAAGAATACAGGAAGCCACATGATAGGCCAAAAGATGACATGAGAAGTGTATATATATATATATATATATGATAAATGGAGGCTCATTTTGATTCTGGGAGTTATAGTACAGCTTTTTCTGTATGTTTTGCTTCCTAGGGAAGTTTTTCTTTTTACATTGGCTGCCTTTTCAATTTAATAATTTCCAGTCCAGTCCTTGTAGCCGACTATTTTCAGAGGAATGTTTTTTGTCAAGCCAACTAACAGTAGGTTGTAATCCATCCATCCAGTTTTTATACCCGCTTATTCCAATGGTTTTTCGTGGGAGGGCTGGAGCCAATCACAGCTGCTGTTAGGTGAGAGGCACACTGTTAAAAAATATCTGTAATATTACATTTCTTTCTGTATCACTTCACAGCTTTTACTTGTATTTTTGAAATACAGAGAAATACCAATAAGATTATGGAAATTGAGAGAATTTACATGTCTAATGTAAAATAACATTGTGAAAATACATACAATTTTCATTTTTTAAAAGGAAATATAATTCTGTTTCACATAAAAATACTGTTATAATCCATTTTCTGATTAATTGTAATTTCACTAATTTGTAATTAGAAAAATAGTCAAACACCTACATTCAAATTTACTGTTTACTGTTAATATCTATTTCACAGGGAATTTATGTATTTTTTTATTCAGTATACAAGCAGATATATAGTGCTAGCCTATAGGTTAAATAAGGTGGACTTGGGAGTGGAGATCCCAGGTTAAAGTCTGTAGACTGGCACCAAAGGTAACACTGTGAGCCCTTCAAAAAGGCCATAACAGTATTTATAGGTAATTTAATTGTTATCATATGTGCTAACCTCTCTCATTAAATATTAAAAGGTGAAAATAAAAGAGTAGATCCCATGTAAAAGTAAAGGTATTAACAGTATTTTTATTATGGAATTTTACTGTATTTTGTGATTTGGTTTTTCCTGTCTTTTTATAGTATTTTCTGCATCCAGAATATTAATGTGTTTTTAAAAAAAAAGTTTTTATTTTTTACAGCGCAGGATACACCCTGAACTGGTCCGTCACAGTGCCACTTGTGAATTATTCAGGCATAAAAACCCCCATTTAACTCAAGATAAGAACCAGTTTTGTGTCTATACACAACACAACCTAGAAGATAACCAATTTGTTACAGTCAATGTGTCACAAAGACACATAATTTGTTCCCATTTCTTTAGTTGCATCTAAAAGATAATATTTATACACCAAAGGTGATTCCCAAAGACCAACTAGTTAAAACCTGGCATATCTCAGCATGGTGTTCAGCGTGATGGCCTTCAGAAAAATCTTTTAAAAATCCTGACAGGACCTGAGAGATTTATCTGAACCTTCAGTTGATCCATTTACTGTTCACAGAAGCTTCATCAGAAATGGTCTCCATGGAAAGGTGGCTGTCAAGAAGCCTTTATTAAGGAAGGGAAACAGGGAGAAACGTTTGCGGTATGACACAAGAACTGGACTGAAAATAGGCTCAACAGGTCTCATGGAGTGATGAATCCTCCCTAAAGTCCTGAACTTTAAATAACTGAAGCAGTGTGGGATCATCTTGGCAGAGAATGGAACAAAAGACAGCTGACATCCAAAGAAAAGCTTTGAAATGTCCTTCAAGAAGCTTGGAGAACTATTCCTGAAGACTAGTTAAAGAAATGACAAGAAATGTTATCTAGGGTTTAGACTGTGATGAAAAATAAAGGTGGTCTGACCAAATATTGAATTTCAAGCTTGTCAGAACTGTATAAACTCTGTTTTTGCCTTATGTACACCATATTTTCATGTGTTTTTGCACATTTCAACAAATCGCTGCATGTTTCTTGTTTTAATGGTAACCTCTCCAGGTTATTGTCGCTTGATAACAGTTGTCAAAGACTCCATTCCTCCCATTTCCTCTGAATCAGCTTAAGCACGTATAGAAAATGGATGGATTAATGGACGTATACGTTGCAACATGCAGATGGGCAAAACACTAAGCCTTGTATATTACAAACCACCAGGCTGCTGCTAAGTAACAGGGATTACCTACTCGCACTGTTTTACACGTGTATGTGGCATCGATCAAGCTCAAATATCTGTGAAAAAAAGCTGTTGTTAACAAGTGGCTGCCATTTTCATATTTGTTGTACAAACAGGAAAGAGATGTTCTTGGCCAACTCCCAGCAAGAAATTGAAGTTTTGTCAAAAGCTGTCGCTTGAGGTGTGAATTCAACTTGTTAAAAAATGCATTTGCTCCATTCTTCCACCAAAGCCTATTTCTAGCAGAGAGCCAAAGAGAGGGAAAGAGTCTTTTTGTGTGAGCAAAAATAACTGAAAACACCTTCAACCCCAGCAGCTCAGCGAGAGGTCTCAGGAAATATGGCGCTCTCACAACAGCAGGACATGCATACAGTAATGAGGTTAGCTCCCAAATGGCACTGTACCATTCTTCAAACGTTGCCGATATTAGGCTCCATCACCTACATAATGCAGTGTTTTTTATGGCTTTCTACACTTAAGCCTGTTCTTCCTAATGTATAAACTCTGAACTCTGCTGACCTCCTCATCACTGAAAAATTAATCAGATCCAAAAGGAAGCGTGGGCGAACTCAAAGGCTGCCATCTGCTGCATTGTGCCAGCAAAAAAAAACAAAAAACAAAGGAAATAAAGGAAACAGATGCTCTGTGAATAACTTATGTAAAGTCAAGCTATAAAACATATGAATCTGTCATTTTCTAGAGGCGTTACAATAGTGAAAATAAGAACTCTTTACTATGTTGAGTACAATACATTCTGTATATTTACAACTATACATTCCCTTTTTTTTCCAGAAACAGGCCGACCTTTTGGCACAAATGATTTTTTTTTTCCTGCTGATTTCTAATGTTATTACATTGACATTAACCACAGATACTGTTCAGAGGGACTGAGTGAGGATACACATCATTTTAGAAAAGCTTGGAGCTTCTCACATCTCCATCTCCATCCAAATACAGTGGTGCATTACTCTGAACAGTGAAGTGAGAAGAAGTTACACCAATCTCCAAAAGAAATTCAGTTAAAGATCAAACATTTCTGCTAAATTAAGCATCAGATTTTTGAAAATGAACCTCTAAATAAGCTTGATGCATTTAGAAACAAGTTTTACTGACTGATAAAGAAAAGTAACATATCGAACTTCATAGAACAAAAATTAAAAAAAATATCATCCTTCTAACTATTAAGCATGGAGGTGGAACGATCATGATTAGGGCTGACATAGGAAGGATGCATTCAGTTAAATTTAGTCTATTTTGGAAGCAAACATCACACCTTAAATATGGGAAAAGGATGACCTGTATCCAAAACACAACTAAAATCTACTTTTAACTAGCCTAACAGGTGGAGGATTTATCATGGTTCTTACGTTGCTCTGACCTGAATGGCACCAAAAATCTGAGCAAAGACATTAAAACAACACAACATAAGTTTCCAACCTTAAAACTCTGTTTCTGATCTGTTTTGATGGCACACTGACATTTACTATGCACATTCTTGCAGCCATCGTTGCCCTGCAGTGTCCCGGGCCTGAGAAACTGCACTTTTATATTTTTGTGGTTCAGCATCATGTGACCGCTGTGTTTTGTTTTACAACACGCATAGTGGCTGATTCGGCAAAGAAACCCAAGAGGACATTATTAGAGGAAGCGAGGAAAAGAAAGAAAAAAAGTGACAGAGCAAGAAATAAGATAAGACTCGACATCAGACTGGTTTTTGAAGGCTGAAGAGAGCTCAGAAAAGAGACAGGATTCAAGACGGACGCTGTATTAGCTTTCGTCCGCCAAAGTGAGGAAATCTGCCAAAGTTCAGTAAAGCCGCTTTAAAAGAGGAACGACAGCAAAACAGTCCTCGAATCCCACAGAACTAAAGTAAAAATGCTCTTGAGTGTTAATTCAATGTCTTCGTTAACCTTAAAAAGAGTTTGCAGGCTGTGATCAATGCACAGGGATCACACTGTCATCGCAGTCAAACCTTTGTCTTTGTCTTTAAAATGTTGTGAAATTACAAAATAAAATAAAAAAGTAAATTACGTAATCTCATTGGAAATATTAAAGGATTGTGTCATCTTTAACGCGATGTCTTTTGGAAATTACGTTATCGTTTACCCGCTTTGATATTGACAGTAAGACATGTTGAACAACTTGAACTTTTGCATGCGACTGTATACACATGTACAACACTTTTTTTTTTTTTTTCCAGCCATGAGAGGTTGCAAGAAGTGTGAAAATGTAAGAACTCATAGAGCAAATAGATATCTGCTAATTTTTTTCCCTTCTTTTTAAACTAATTCTTCCTCTATAACATATAGAAAAAAATGTTTTGTAAGAAAAACAGTTTAAAGACCAAGTGGGATGGATCGGGATGCAACGACTGCATAAAAAAAAAGAAAAAGAAATAGAATTACAGAATTTTCTAAACTCCTGCCAAACAAATTAAAAAAATATTTAATTAATTTCCATTTTGATGGCCGCTCTTTAACTCTGACACCTAAATATATCAAATCATATGTGATTTGGCATCAACAACCTGCCCTTTACATGACAGCAGAATATTATCACGGGCCAGAGGTGGGGTGTCTTTAGCATAAACATCATCTACATTTACACATATTTAAATCTTTCTTTTAACAATGCTAGCTCCAAATATTTAGCCATACTCACATAGTCACAGTGCAGAGGTTCAAGCTATAACTTATATCCTGTTGGGGTAATTAAATCCTTGAACATTACTGTTTCTTTTGGTTGGTGAAGTCAAAGGATTTTGTTAACCAAAAGCAAGTAAAATCTCCATGAATGGATCTCCTTCAACCGATGACTCACTCTAAGCCTCATGTGTTTACTTTGAATTGCTGTGGGATGTCATGAAATGCAATATATTTGACTTGCAACACAAAGTCCCCTTTACTGCTGCAAGAATTCGCTCCTTGCCACAGATTTGACATTATACCTGTCAAATGTCAGACAATCTGTTTGCTCACATGCAGACAGTAATTTCACTGTGTGATACCCAAAGGGCTTAGATCAGCTCCTGATGCACCTCCCTAGAAGTTAATCACAGCAGCTGTTTTTTTTTAAGTCACCGGATCACCACAAAGGAAAACCAGAGAGTTGAGAAATCTATCCTTTCATTCTCCATCACTTGATGCCGCTTTTTATCTCTCCTCTCATCCTCTGCAGCTGGACTCAAGTCCATCAGTCCACACTGCTGCAAGTGTAAATGATTGGTCGTGCTGCATGTGTGTACATTCATGAGTATATATACCTCTGTATGTGTGTTTTCTGTATGTAGACATTCAGTACCCAGTAGCATTGTAAGGTGCGTGTATGTTGACTGTGGAGAGGCGCGCTCCTCCTGCAGGAACGCTGAAGCTGTAAGCTGCATACGCCACAGCGGAGCCAACCATCAATCCTGTCATATAGGAGACTGTCATAGTATTCCCTGGAGAGAGACAGAGTGAGAGCAGAGAGTGATTGTTGAGCTGACAGAAATGAGAGAATACTAGCTTATCTGGGGTGAATTTCAAAGGTTAGCATCAATACTCCCGGTGGAGTGTGGGTAAGAAGTGTGAAACATGTAAGAAATGCAAGAACTAGACGCTCAATCCATGTAAGTGATTCTGAATGGATGCCCTTGAATAAGATCCTAAACAGAGGTCTTCTGATTTATATGGCACAAAATAACAAAGGACTCTAAGTTTCCAGGAATCCCTTGCATTTAAAATTACAAAAGGTTAAATCCCTTTACCAACCAAAGAAAAAATGGGGAGTAAAGTCTTTATTTGGCCCTTTAACAAAATGAAAAAAATAAATTTAACAAATTTTTTTTTTGCATATTTATGTCAAAATCATTGTAGTACAAAAGGTATCCACCAGGGGGCTGAAGACAGTTTTGAGCAAAGTTTTTACCATAAAGTCTCAGAAACTGTATGCATCATATATGATACATGCAGCATTAAAGGGTTAAAAGTGAATTACAGTAAACAATATGTGCAAACAAAATATTTGAATTTGGGAACATAGAAATACTATTAGGGATATACTTTACATTTGAATCAAAGTAGGCTTTACTTCAGCTGCTGAAGTCTTACCAACCCCTTTAAATTGTTTGCATTTCTGCTTGAATGTGATGTAAAACACCAGATTTTCACAGAATACCTAAATGAGATAAAAAGAAACTAATATGGCAAATAGTCAAACACTTAATCATCTGCATATTCAGGAAAATGATCCATTACATATCTGTGAAAGGCAAAAGCATGTAAACCTCTCAGATGTGGTAGTTTAACTCTAGACCTTGGGGTCCACATGTTTCCCTGCTGCAACACACCTGGTTCAAATAAGTTAGATCTTCTCAAAGGCTCGTCTCATACTTCCACAAAAGCCTGTTAATGATCACTTAATTTGAGTCAGTTGGAGAGTTGAAGCAGAAAAACATGAAAAACCTGCAGGGCAGTGGAGAACCTGATGACTAGAGTTGAAGAACCCTGCTCTGAGATAGACAGGGGATCTATTAAAGTTTGATATTTATAATATGTTTGGAACACTGGTGAAGAAATATTCACTGGATGCATGAGACCAAACTAGTCATATAATTCTCCATTGTGCTGTAGATTAAATGAAATGGCTCTTGTCTGGAGAAATTAAACTTCTGCACTCCAATTTAGGGCACTTAATCTAATCTGTGAAACATGGCGGTGGTAGTATCATGGTTTGGGCCCCTTTTGCTGCTATACAGGACTTTTATGTACAGTTATTGGTGCAAAAAGAGGTCCTGAAAGCCAGGCTTCACATACTTTTGCCAAACAAAGATTTATAAAGCAGTATAAAGTCTTCCTCGATATAGAAATGACCAAGTGTAAATCTTATTTTTGCCTTATTTTAGAAATTGTATTCACTTTTAGCTATTTTTGAAAATTCGTAGGTATTATTCATGCAGTAGTGCAGATGATTTTCAAGGGTCTAGAATGTTATTTAATCGTTAAGGCATTTCTTTACAATTGTTTCATTGCATTAGCAGATGACATGCCCACTTTAATGATTTAACTGTAGGTTAATCAGTACGAATAAATACATCCTGATCAGGAAAAACTGATGTTTTGCTTTGTAGTCTTAAACATTTATTCTGTTGTTTTTGTTTTTTTGTTGCCACTTTAAGCATAGATTTGAAAACTGGCATGGTTTTTTTTATTACTCTCATGTTAAAATTAAACTGAAAGAAGACAAAAATTAAAAAAAACAAACAAACAAACACCCTAACAAACTCTCACCTGCCAGCTCCCTCTGTTCAGGTGGCACTTTTCCAGCAGCCTGGATCATCGGCACGGACCCAAAATATCCGTTGGTGACTCCCATAAGAAGGGAGAAGAGACACGGCCAGGCGGGATGGGACAGCGTGGGCGCGTTGGCTGGGTACACGCACATGACAAACAGAGGGATGAAGACCACCCTGAGGCAGGAGAAGAAGAGCAGGCGGCCTCCGGACCAGTCGTATGGCAGCGCTGCCAGGATCTGAGGAAACAGTAGGAGGTATTTCAGCGATTCTGGGCAGCAGATTTGCCGCAAAGAAGCACAAGTCTTAATTAAAGGGAAAAAATGAAATATGGATTTATGTGTCTCAGAAAAATAAATCCTCTAAGCTGCTCTTCTACTGCTTGGAGCACTGAACAATAATAAATAATAATTTCACATTCCATTCTTTGGTTTTCATCATGACACTTTTTTAGTCTCTCTGCTGCCTTTATTTTCTTATTTTCAATTTTCAATTTTATTTTCTTTCACTTACTTAACGCTTTAAGCCCTTCAAACTCATAACTATGACATTTGGACACCACATAATGAGTTTCAATTACCCTAAATTGCTTAAACACCTCCACCAGGTGTGCAATCATGTATATGCTTAATTGAAAACACACCAGCAAAATTTCAGCAGATATTCACGTCCATCATTCAGATAGTTCATCAAGAACACTGAAAAAAAAAACTGGTTTCTATCTTCAGTACAATAAATCAGCAGCTTACATCAGCACTTTTAGTACCCATAGCTGACATTTCACTGGAGGGTACATACATTTTATTCTTGTAGCGGCTGTAGCTCAGGTGGATAGACTCGTCTACTACACAGGAGGTCGGCGGTTCGATTCCCCTGACTACATGTCGAAGTGTCCTTGGGCAAGACACTGAACCCTACACTGCCT
>JBBBVU010000022.1:2315604-2329502 GCA_037177055.1 Atherinosoma microstoma | reverse complement strand
AGAACTAAACACGGAGAGGCAGCGTTCAGTTTTTATGCTCCTCACATGTGGAACAAACTCCCAGAAACCTGCAGGTCGGCTGAAACTCTCAGCAGTTTTACATCAGGGTTAAAAACCTTTCTATTTGCTGCCTTTTATGAAAACAAGTGATATATCCTATTTTCTCTGAGAGTTTCTTTTGTTGTTTATTATTTTGTAATTTCTTTTTTTTATTATTATTCTTAATGCTTTCTGCACCCCGCTGTAATGTCTGTAATGTGTTATGTAAAGCACCTTGAATTGTCCTGTGCTCTACAAATAAAATTGCCTCACACAAATGTTTGTTGAGCCTACAGTAGTAGGAAAACTAGATTATGTTTTGCTCTGACTTCTAAGATGACTAACTTGAGTATATAGTAAGAAATGAATATGTTCATCAGTCTGCAACATTGGTGTGTGCAGAAGTTGCTGAATTTATTTATGTACTTTCTTACTTACAGAAATCATGAGGAAGTGTTTTAGGTGTATCACCTCAGTGTCGGTGTGTACAAGGTTAAAAAAAAGCAAATGATCTGGTCTGCTCTGCTAAATGGACGTGTGCTTTTGCTAACTGTGTTGAAAAAAGGATTTCGTTTTCTCAGCTTTTCTTTTACTTCACAAATGTAACTGTGGTGATCGAGTGTGTATCCCATTCGGTTGCATTTTACACAACAGTAATCTAAAATCTAAACATTCACTGAGACTATATCTCATGCAAAACTGTGATCATGGTCGCTGACTATTTCCATCGGAAAAAATGTAATGAAACTGACTCAAATGAATGTACAGAAACAGATCAAATCACAACTGCAAGTCTATGTTCTTAGAAAGGATGCTCTCCAGTGACAGTACTAAATGGCTCCAGGTGAGGGTCTTTGAATAACAAGACACAAACTGTGGGATTTATTTATTTTAAAACACTTTCCCAATGCATTTTATTGATGCAGTCACACTGAGAGAATATCAAACTTACCCCTAATGTGGTTTTGATTCAATAAGAGAAAATCAGATTAAAGATTTTCATTGTTTGATTTAATAATAGGGATTTTAAAAAATGGCCAATCTGTCTGAACTTGGCTGCACTTCAGCTTAAAAACATCCATTACTTTTAGTTTGGTCTCACCCATTGCTTTTGTTTAACTACAGTCCAAAGTCAAACTTCCAAAAGTTAAATTTGATTCACCGATTCACTTGTCCCTCGCCTCCTCATTCTCTAAACTGCTATAACGCTTATCCTGTGAGGTCTCTCGCCTCAACTCTTTAAAAGACCCATGAGTGTCAGGGTGTGAATGTTAAAGACTGAACTTGAGATGACTGAAACAGAAAAGCAGGAAACAAGATGCTCGGAGTTCCTCCTCTGGACTTTGTTTAGTCTGTAGCTCCTAAATAAAAATTCATAGGATTATAGACTAAAACCTTCCAAAGTCCTTGAGAGGAGTTCCCATGGTTTAAAACCAAGCTTTACATGGGAAATATCATGTTTCTGTAATTATGTTGACATGCTAAGATTATCATGATCAAGATTGATATGAAAGTTCACTATCACTTTAAAGAAATATTAAATATTCCATCTGAAAAGATTTTAATTGAGTTAGAATCAAATATGGCTTAAATTTGCCTTACTAATAACTGCTAAACAAGTCTATAAATACACAGATATATAATAGATATCTTGGCCTTCATGAAATCAGTAAAACCAAGAACAGCTTGACTTGAATCAAAGAGATTTTTTCCAAGATTAATGATTGTTACAAATAATAATAAAAGTGCCACCCTATAAAAACCTAAAATGACCTTTTTTTGCAGGACCAGCACACCCACTGAGCTGTTCTCAGTTATTTCTGCTGATTATAGCTCAGATTAAGTGGAAGCAATAATCAAAGGTTTTTATAATAGCATTAAAAAAGGCTTTGTTCTATTCAGATGTCACAAGAAGAAATGAGACAGTTGATAACATGTCAATCAAAGTTACCCTGGCTATCAACAACAAAGAGGTCTAATCATATAAAATAAGTGAAATCAACACAGGATGCAGGGTGGGCTGTGCTGATCATCATCAACATATACCATATACTGTTTTAGGGTTTCTTTTGTGTGAAACCAACCGTTCTGAAATGACAAATCCTTTTTAAAAAGGCAGCTGATGAAAAGATGCAAGTCCTATTTGTCTTCCTCTACTCTGCAGTGTTGTGTTTTGTCTTGATGTGACAGTGTAGAAAACTTGCAGCTAACCTTGCCAACAAAGTCCGACATGTTGAATGTGGCCATGATGAGGATGGGGAGCCATTCCCCTAAGGTGTGGTTCCGTATCTCCGACTCCAGCCCGGGGAACAGACACAGAGTGATGCTGTAGGTCACAGCGATGGACAGCATGTAGGCCCAGATCACACGAGATACCACGTAACGATGCAAGATCATGTCTGATTGAGGAGAACACACACATGAGGCCACATTCTTAAAAAAATCTAACGATTCACTTGAGCAGGTCAGTTTGCTAGAAACACTCTTCTTCACAATAATCACCAGGGGATCAATTTGAATTTTAAATCCATCTGTTAGAGTCAGAGGGTAATTGAGCAATGAGTGGACAAGATAATAAAGGGGAGTACCACGGACACCAGGCCAGCTCTTTCTTATCTTGGCTTTTGGGGCATCAAACCGGACATAAGTTCCACCCACAAAGTCCTCAACACCTTCTTCTGTAGAGGTCGGTCCTGTTCCGCCATTTCCCTAAAGACAGAAAAAAAACCACAGGAGTGATGGAAAAAAGCATGCAAAAGCTACCATACCCCTAAAACTTGTCCATGTTACTAAGTCCAAAGTTTGTCCATGAAACAACAAGGCTTGGATGTGACTCCACATGTTTTCCCCTTTTAGACAACAGGGGGGCTATGTTCATGCTATGTGCATGCTAATTTTGCCCCACACGTCTGTGGAAATTGATTGAACCAGAGAGTAATTTATCAAGAGGAGGAAGCTGAGGTTAAATTATACAAGGGCACATGTGATGTCAATGTATTCACTCTTTATCAATTTTAACAATTTCATAAATGTAATAGTAATGGACAATATGTGGCTAACGTGATGCTAATGTTAGCTAAACCTTGTTCTAAGCTGAGAATTTTCTAGTTAATTTTATAGAGTGAACAGCTAAATCATTTGCAAGCAGCACTTGCTTGCACTCAATATGTGTTTTCAACAAAGCAAGAGCAATGAGTGCTTGTGGATGGATGGCTGCTGTGTAAACACCAAACTAACTGGTAGCCTAACAGCTACCAGTAATTGTGCCCAGTGTGCCCACTCATACTTTTCTCCTGGGTAATTGGTTGGAACAGGATGAGACTTTATAATTAGTTTAGTGGTAAATCAAGCTGTTTGGTATCTAATTTACTGAAGCAGCTGTCCAAAAAATGAAAACTTACAGACCTATGTCTTCTGTAGGATATTTTGCCAGGTAAACTAACCCCACTTCTGTTCAGGTATCTTCAGACACAATTTTGTTCTTTCACAGAAACATCACAGGTCTGGAACAAGAACAAAACAACCCAAATAGCTTGTCCACTTTCTGCTGTCTGCAATTTGCCTCTGTTAACTTCTCCCAAGTGTTGAGCTAGCCTTTTATTTCAAATGATCACTTTTATGCTCACAAAATGCCCAAATGTTATTTGCGTCTCTATCGTCCATATCTAGATGCCATTTTTGAGCTCTTTGGACTACACTTTGGAAAATGCTTTCCAGGATAAATATCCTAATGTGTTGACTAGAAAACTAGGGTTTTTAAGTATGTGATACTATCTCCTTGTTTTAACTTCACAAACATCCACCTATCTCCCCTTTTTTACATTGCACTTAAGGGAATTTTGCCAAGATCGCACTGATGCTAACCATGCTAACTTTTTAGACTTCTCACATGTTTGTCCAGTTAAAATTTGATTATATTAAAGAACCCAGTACACTGCTACATACACCAACAGTCCAGCAACACAGAACATCATGTCCAGGATGTCACAGTTGCTGGTTATGCGGTCAGCTGACAATTCTGTCAATAAACTGCATGCACAGTCTCTGTGGACCAAGCTTTCCAGTTTTTTTCTAGTCTGTATTTAGCCTGAGTCTTTAGGTGTTACTCTTCATATTTGAATTAGAAATCCCCATCCATCGTGTTGATGGCTTATTTATCTCATGATATGTCTTGTAACACACAAAAATATTTCATGAACATGTCACTAAGGTTATAACTTTATTTCTATCAGAGGGAAACTATAAGAATTTAACACTGAAATCATGACTTCCTTGTTGTTCATTTCCTTAAGTAAACACTAGAGGTAGCCATAATACAAAAAAATAATAATTCATCTATTTACCCGCAATGCTTTGACCTTTTCTTTTCATTTTTCTTTTTCTTTTTTCGTTGTAATGGCTTCCTGGATGCATGACATCAGCTATTTATGGCAATGGCTACTAAGGAGGTAATGGCAGGTTGACGTATTGATGTCAGAGACTGCAGATTGGACTACAAATTAGCTGAGCAGCCACACCCGCACGCATGCACGCACATATACACGCACATATACACGCACTTAAAATAACAGATTTGCTCTTATGGAGGCACATCCTTTTACACAGTCCTTTTTTTTTTAAATACACACTTTTTCATACACACATCACACACACACGGGCGCGTGCACATCCATTCAGATCCATTAGTTGATTAGATGGAGTTTCAGGCCAGAAGGCAGCACTATTCCTGATTATCCCATAATATAGAGCGTTGCCTTTCGTTTCCCTCGGCAACCAGAACAAAGAGCTGCCACAATCAGCCCCTGGACACAGAAAAAAAACCCCACACCTACACACCACAGTAAAACAGCAGGGAACGTCCATCGCACACTTGTTTTTGTGTGTAACGGCGAACAAACAGAAACATGCACACATTAAAAGATGACAGCCTGAGGTGTGCTGTCTTCTTTTGAAGGCTCCGTGCACACTCACACCATGTCAGGAAGCATATTAGCTCCATGTCTCGGGGTTACAAAGTATCGCTTCCAGCATGACTACAAAGCAGATTTTGGCTCCTCCTCCCTCATTTTTCTCTCATTTTCTTTCTTTCATCGTCTTGACTGGTGTCCTGCTCTCTTCCTCTCGTCTTCCTTCCCAGTTTTGTTTTCTCAGTCATTTTTGTTATGCTATTCCTCCCCTTGGCAGCCTGCCACTCTGCACCGTCTCTCCCCATCTGTCTCGCACTCTTATCAACATGACTTTCAATTTTTTTCTCAATTTACAAGAGCCCCCGACCTCGCTCCATCTCCAAGTCTTTCCCATCTCCACCCTGATAGCCCGTTGCAATATCTTGTGCTTTTTATCCTTCAACAATCCATTAATTACTCTGCATCTTAAAACCCAGTACTCAGAGCGTGTGTGCCTGCTCACATTTAATCAACTAAAATATTGAATATCAAAGACATCCCAATTTGTAGACCTAACATGTCTTCCAGAACAAGTGCATTGTGACATTTATGAAGGGCTTCATGAATGAAACATGTTGAGTAAACTTAATATGAGAATGTGTTGACCCATGTGGAGTACAAGAGCCAGTGTCTGAATCAATTGTTTTATTAAGTTGAAAATATTGAAGCTGCTGCTAAATATTAAGTCGAATGAAATTAAGTGGATTTTAAATAGAGCCAAACACATTATATAATATACAAGGAGCAGTTTACGATGCTGATTTTTAAAGCCAGTAGATCTGTTAGGGTGTAATGGGTTAAATGGATGTTTGAGTTAAACCATATGAAAATGTTTCAGACTATTTGCACAGTTAATACAACAGCTCTATTTGAAACAGTGCTAAGAGAGAAAACTGGAATGTACAGGCATATGACAATAATGGTGATGTTGGGTGGTGCAATCCTTCTTTTTTATAAACCTCTTATATCTTGAGCACTTTAGTATTAAACTGTGTGGTTTCAGTACAAGCCAGCATCTAAATATTGGATGGTCTCCAGATATAAGGATGTGTGCTCCTCTGAGATTTCAAATAACTCCCAGTTTATTTTGGGGGCTTATTAATAAACACCATTATGATTATAATCAGAAAACCATCTTAGTTATTACTTTGGAAATCATTTAATGTACCTAATAAATTCAAGAATTGGTGTACTGTGAATGACTTTCCTGCTGGATATGTAGGAACACTGGAGTTTGAGATGCATATGCTTTAAAGCCTGTGGTGAATCTTTAATGAATTTTGTGAGCAATGGGATAGAAATTGAGGAATTATTTACCACATGCAAAGAAACCAACAAAACCAAACAAGCAGTTTGGGAGTGTCTTACTTCTGTAGCGAATGATGAAACAATTAAATGGCATGACCTTAAGATTTAAGGGGGGAGACAGAACAGCCACACATAACACTTTGTTCACCACAGGCTTAAACACGTACGCAGATCCCCAACATAACCAGCAGGTAAATCCCAGAAAATCACCTAGCTATGTCAAGATATAAGATCATTACGACATTTAATATTTCATATGCACCAACTAAGACATGTCTTTCTATTTAAGAAATGCATAAGGGTCAGTGTGTAACTAATTTGGCTTTTAATTTGGCTATATTTGAAAAATTCAAGTATCACTTTCATAAATACGTATTTTATCTTAGTCTAATCACAATCGTATCTAAATGAAAGTGTTCTTGTAGCTTAGAATGAGTTATTTATAAATACATAAGCGGTGGCGTACACAACTGATAGCTGCCATGTTGCATCGCCATCTTTGAATTCAGTAGCCGAAACGGACAAACTTGTTAGCCCTACGCGTTTTAGCAGTGAATCCCCTCGTGTTGTCGGGGGAGGAGGAGGAACAAGCAGCTGACCGGTTCGTTCCATTGAAATGGAGGACCATCCATAGGCCTACTCTTTGCCCCGTGACAGGGAGGAAAAATAACCAAGAAAAGAAAAAGGATTTATAACCGAGAGAATACAAGAGTTTACATCGGCGTAGCGTTTACCAGATGGAGATAATTGATGAGGAAGAGGGCTTTCTGCTGGACAGGTAAGTTAATTCAGTCTAACAGTGAAGTTTATTTTGCCGTTCTGTTAGAAACAGGGCAGGATAGTCCAGCTGCTTCTTTATCCTCCCGTCCGGTCGGATCATTTACTGTCACTTGCTATATAAAACAGCAGACGGCTAATCTGTTAGCCTACAGGGGAAAAGCTTCGTTGCTACGGTTACAGCACTGGATCTTCCTCTTGCAGCTCGGACAGGTTCACTAACCCTGCTTTCATTTCCTTTTCCTCTCCCTCCTTGTCTTCCTCTCCCTCTCACTTAATCCGATCACCTCTGAGTCTACAGGTCACCAAATAACAAATTCACACGATGACGTTAGCTATTAGCAGTAGCTTTGTACCAAATACATGGAGGACATGCTTGTAACTTATCGTCATCAATAAGGAAACAGAATTATATCGTTTTGTACCTCATCACCTGACGGGACGCTCCAACTTGTGCAAGATGTTGACATTTTCACATTTATGACTCTCCACGGCTTCAGTAGTGGTAGTAACACCATAAATGGCGAGGCTCCAGAGAGCACCACTCGGTTGTTTGGATTCAATTAGCGCACCTTTAGATGGGAGTAATTATTACACACCGGGGCTTTAAACATGATTCAAGCCTATTTGAGGTCCAATTTCTTGATGTTCAGGTGACTCAAACACTGAAAAGCTGCCTTTCGATAACAAACCTTTTCCAGTAAAGAAGTAACACCAGTTACACCAACTGTGAAGCACAGTGATGGAATTGGTAACTTTATAGCTTGTTTTCTTTGATTTATCCCTAAATTCTGCTCTAAGAAAGCAAACACTAAGAAAATTTGATGCTAAATGTCAAAAACTCGAAGGAGGTTTAATTTATCAAGATTTTTGTTCAATGAATGATTGAAAAGGCTAATATTCCTCGTGCTGCTGCTTAAGTGCATCGTATTGGAGAATTAAAGTTTTGGCCTGATGGTGGAAAAAGTAAGAGGATCACCAGTATCGATAAAATAAGACGTATCATTCTGAACCTCTGTATTAGATTTGTTAATCAGGTCAGCCAACGTGCCTAAAATATATCCCACAACACAAATTCACACACAAATTAGTCAAGAAGCTCTCCATAAACTTACAAATCTTACTTCCTCTGAAGTGACATCATGGTGTACCCTGTATCCGGTCCCATTGTCTCGTGGATCGTGACATTTGGCCGGACCTTTGCCCTGGGCGTGGCTGGTGTAATAGCGGACAAATCGTGACCGCCGGACGACCAGGTGAAGCAGGAAACAGAGCATCTCCATGCTGATGGAAACGAGGAAGAAGATGAGTGTGTTCTTTTTTTCATCTGGGATCAGCAGCTTAGTGAAGATGCGAGACAAGGAGATGATCACTCCAGCTGTGCCTGAGGGGTTAGGGTACAGAAAAGGTTGGGTTAGGGTTGAAGATGATGAGAAAGGGAGTAGCGTTAGGAATGTGTACATTTGCAAGCAAATATTTTGTCTTACTTTCTCCAGTCATCACCCCCTGTGTATACCTCTTAGGCAGCATCCCCATGTAACCATAGAAACTGGACTGCTGCACTGGGGAGGGAGATGGAAACAGTTATTAAAGCAAACACCAGCCAAACACTGTAACAACGCAATTTATTTCGAGGTTCCCCTTCCTGGACTTTCACAAACCGCTTGAGTGAAGCTGCTCCGAACTCCTGACCTCCACTAATTAAACTGCAACCAGAGCAGGCTGAAAAGCTCTGCGTTCACACTCTCAGTGATGGAAAGGAAGTCCATCCACTCTATTAGAGTTATTAACCGAAGATGGGGACTGCACTAGGTTTGTGTTTGTTGACCTGCCTGGCAAAATGTTGCATTCATCATCATTATGTACTATGAAGCATGTTTATGTCATATCACATTCTGCTTTGTGTCAGCCAATTACACTTGTTTACTTCACACGTTCACAAAAACTACATTTAATTACGACCAAACACCCCCCCCCCCCCAAACAGCTGCTCTCAATGACAGGCTTTTCTACTTCTGTTGACCATGAAATAAGTGTGAAATGATGACTGAAACTCAGCCCATTTAGACGACACGTTGACCTTCAGTCAATTTTCAAGCTGCTGCTCTGCAAAGCTCTTTCTTTTTAGAACTGGAGTAATGTCTGTTAAGATTACCACACACAAGAAAATCAAAGAAGTGCTGTGATTGCCATTGTACTTGCATTAAAATGCTCATTTTGTAGAGGAAGGAGGGTGAGACACAGTCTCAGTCTAGGTAACGAAACATACAGCTTCATCTCATCTGTCAGCTGCCGTACAACCTGTGTTATTTACTGAACGAAGCATACAAGTGCTGGTGACTGTCCTCTGAACTGTAATTAAAGCTTGTCAAAAGGTGGCTGGAGGTTTGCAAGTTGCTTTTCTTAAAAAAAAAAAAAAGAGAGAAAAAAAGCTAAAGAAGCTAAATCAAGTGTCAAAGCTGCTAGCAAGAAGGGTTAGCATTAGCAACAGAGGCTGCCTCATACTCTGTCACTTTTCATGAATAAGTAAAAAAGAAAAAGATAAACTCACTGATTTGCTTGAGAAATCTTTATGAATGAGTTTGAGAAAAATGCACATTTTTTAGATGCTTTAGAAGAAAAATCTAAATCCAAACACATTTTCCCCAGTTGTTGTATTCGGCCCCTCAGTGAAGAGCCTTCTTGTTAGCTTTCAGTACACATGCTCTACCTTTTCTGTTACGTTCTGATACACAGGGAGCTGCTCTACAGTTGTTTATTGAAAGTTAGCTTGAGCCAAAGGGAGGCCAAGAACCATTTTGCTTCACAATCTTTACTATTTTGACACTTAGTTTCTCTCCACCCTAAAACAAGTCTTTGTCTACAATATATTCTGTCTTTTCCACAGCAGAGCAAAGCTGAAAGACCAACAACAACACATCAACACAACCAAGTAGTAACCTCATACAAATGCAATTTACTGTTGAAGATTTTATTGACATTTTCCATGTTGCTCTCCTCAATCAAGGGCACAGCCAGAAGGGTGACTTAAAGGTGCGAGGGCCATTCCTAAAATCTGAACTGGCCCAAGGTGCCGTCTCAAATTCTAACAAATACTTTGAGTCAACTTACCGCAGGGTAAAGCTCAGATGCCAAATTCATCATTTATTTACTTCTTTATGCTGTTTAACGTCATCTCTTCCATGTTCTCGATTATAATGCAGCATTCATTCAGCGCCATCTTGCCGGCTGCCCACATGGTTTATAATATTTGTTTTTCCAGACTGTTTTACATCATCTACATAAAATGCAAAGTCATAAACCCACCAGATGTGATGTTTGTACAAAGTTAAACAAACAATAATGCTGAAGAAACAAAGCAAATTTTTGACAATATCAGTTAGTATAAGTGTTCACAGAACAGTATCGAGTCTTACAATGCAGGATCATCCTGGCTAAACAATTGTTGATTAATAAAAAAATATCATCGAATCTTTGCTTTTAAAAATTTTGCTTTACTGCCAACATTAGATGAGCACTTTAGTTGTAATAATCAGTTCATTATTCCCTAAAATATAGATCCTTTTAATAAAATATCTAATTTCAAAGTTCCACCATTTCCCAGTCCATTGCCCTGCTCTAGCCTCCCAATGAAAACATTTCTTAACCCGCCACAGTACAACTTTTGCAACTGAGGCAGAATGCCATTAATTTATGGATAACTTTTGTGTCTTCAGACTGCAACCAAGGAACCAACTTAGATATAGATAGAGAATAAATATAATACTTTCAAAGACTTTTGTATTATCTCCATATTTGTATGTTAAATGTTTACCCAAATCAGCTTTTAATACATAAATTACAGATTCTGTCAATTTTGTCTAATCTTCTCTTTGCTTCAGTAGTTTCTGGAAATCAACAGTTAGCTGAACAGAAACCACAGATTTCTGACTTAAGTTTCCTTTTAAACTCAACATAAAGGTCACTAGATGACATTTCCCATTAAAGGATGTAAAACTTAGCAACCCCTCAAAAATAAAGTGATGAACTTGCACATGAGTTATAATATGTGTCCTTTAAACAAAAAATATATTATTTTTAGAAGTACCTGTACATCCAAAGGCCACCACTCCTACTGACAAAAGGTTGATGACATAAGCCTGCCTGGTGGTGAACTTTTCCAGCCAGACATCAAACACGCTGACAAAAAGCAGCGGTCCTAGAGCAAAGATGTAACCTGCAGAGAAAGAAACCAACAGGAGGCCAGAGAATGGACGTCATCGACCCGGTTTCATGGTATGACTGCATGAATGAAGGCATAAATGACATGACCAACATGAAAAAAAACACTACTGCCTGAGGTTAGATCCTTTCCCTGAGCTAGAAATTTATTAACTCCAGAGACAAGCTCTCTAGCAGACAGCACACTTCAAAAGATATTTCCTCAAGGATGCAAGCAGAGCTATTTTAAGTTACAGTGGTGAAATCTTGCTCTTACATGCACCATGTAAAAGCAAGTGTAGAGACACCCAAAATTTTCCTTGAAGACATTCATTTTCGCAGTTCTTTTTTTTTTTTACATCTGTGCTCAAAGAGGGTATTTCTGTTTGAATTAGACAGACTGAAGAGCCTTTACAATTTTATCCAAATCTCCAAAATTACAGTTTGAAAATTATTTATACAGCAAAGACACACTGGAACTTTAATCATAAGTCTTTTTTAAAGAAGAAATTGGGGCCACGTTGAAAATTTTCCCGTCCTGCCTTCGTGCACTTGTAACCAAATGACTTGTGTAAGGACCATACTGTAGTAAGTTTGCTTTAGAAATGTCTGGAACAACAGAAAATTCCCATACACTGAAAGCCAGCCTTGTGGATTAAGCAAAAATTACTTGAAAGATTTAATGAATAAAAATCAAAGTACATCCATGGCAAGGTGTATTTTTCCGTTTCTCTACATAACATCACTCTACTTTAGCTGTCCATGTTCCATTCTGATAAGCCTCGAGGTTTCCAGAAGCTCATTAATAATTGAATAAGAGAAGAAATTTCCACAAGGAACTTTTTTTTTTGTTTGTTTTCACAGTTGCAAATCTGACTCACCAACTGTAATCCTGGTGTGCATACTCAGTCTCTCCACCAACACATTGTTGAGGATGACGGCCAACAGAGCAACCAAGATGTACGTCAGGCTCATGTCAAACACTATGGATGTTCCTGAAACAAACAAGAACTGTGATGTCTGTTCATACTGATTCAGCGCTGTATGCATGTGTATGGTGTTACCGTCACTCATGCATATTTATACCTCTAAACTTGTGGTGCAGATAGTCAACATCAGTGATGAAACTGTTGTAAGGAAGCAGAAAACCAACACCAGCCAATAGCATTGCAAAATAGATGCCATGGTAACGGTCGTCAGGGATTGGTTCTTCAAAGTCTGAGGAGGTAAGAAGGGAATGAGGGGGTTAGAAATTTAATGTAAATTAAGCCATAATCAAACAGCGGGGCTATGATTGACTTCAAAACATGTAAATTAGAAGTGAAGCCAATTCACTGGATCTTCAGCTAAACTAATCAGGATGAATGATGCTGCAGAAGCAAGAGCAGCCCTATTGGACCAGACTGTGTTCCTCTGGCACCGGTGAAAGATTGATCAGAGGCATTGCTGATCATGAACTGCCCGTTTAAGCAGTTTCACTTAAAAAGACGTCTGTGTTTTGTGGCTGATTCACTGTTATGGATAGTTTGATGTACAGTTTCTTTATGGAACAATTCATAATCCTTTTCTAATCCTGTAAGCACTCTGTAAACAGCCCCAAATGATTTTGGAGTAAAGAGATTTTACAGCAGACTAACTAGGAAAATACGTCTCGATGTTCTGTCATATACGTATTTTCATCCATGTTATGACCATTTATACCCAACATACAGCACTAAAAGGCTTTTATCATTTGTTAAAGAATAGACCCTTCCCAGAACCATCAATGTTCTGGGTTTCAACCCTTTTTTGACAAACAAAACAATGCATTTCTAAAACAAATTTGTCTGAGGCTGTTGGGATTGTGTAATATTTTCATAATGTTTTACTATTGGCTGTGTGCAATAGGTGTTTTCAAACGGCCATGCAAGACACTATGACTATTGGGAACCGTGTCTCATTTTTTCTAGGCATATTTATTTTCGTTTGTAGCTTGGAGAAGGCGTTCGACCGTGTCCCCTGGGGACTCCTGTGGAGGGTGCTCCGGGAGTATGGGGTGCCGGACTCTCTTGTACGAGCTGTCCAGTCCCTGTATGGTGAGGGTTGGACTCCGCCAAGGCTGCCCTTTGTCACCGATTCTGTTCATAACGTTTATGGACAGAATTTCTAGGTGCAGCCGAGGTGTGGAGGGGATCTAGTTTGGTGGCCTCAGGATTGGGTCTCTGCTTTTTGTAGATGATGTGGTTCTGTTGGCTTCATCAGGCCGTGATCTCCAACTCTCACTCAAGCAATTCGCAGCTGAGTATGAAGCGGTCGGGATGAGAATCAGCACCTCCAAATCCGAGACCATGGTCCCTAGCCGGAAAAAGGGGTTGTGTTCTCTCTGGGTCGGGAATTACGTCCTGCACCAATTGGAGGAGTTAACGTATCTCTGTCTTGTTCATGAGTGAGGGAAGGATGGAGCGGGAGATCGATAAGCAGATCAGTGTGCCATCTGCAGTGATATGAACTCTGCATCGGTCCGTCGTGGTGAAGAGGGAGCTGAGCCAAAAGGCGAAGCTCTTGATTTACTGGTCGATCTACGTTCCAACCCTCACCTATGGTCACGAGCTCTGGGTAGTGACCGAAAGAACGAGATCGCGAATACAA
>JBBBVU010000022.1:2299605-2315504 GCA_037177055.1 Atherinosoma microstoma | reverse complement strand
GGCTCTCCCTTAGAGATAGGGTGAGAAGCTCGGTCATCCAGGAGGGGCTCAGAGTAGAACCGCTGCTCCTCCGCATCAAGAGGAGCCAGATGAGGTGGCTCGGGCATCTGGTCAGGATGCATCCTGGATGCCTCCCTGGGGAGGTATTTCGGGCACGTCCCACTGGGAGGAGACTTTGGGGTTGGCCAAGGCTAGGCTGGAGGGATTACATCTCTCGGCTGGCCTGGGAGCGCCTCAGGATCCCCCTGGATGAGCTGGCTGATGTGGCCGGGGAGAGGGAAGTCCGGGTTTCCCTGCTCAGGCTGCTGCCCCCGTGACCCGACCCCAGATAAGCGGCAGAAGATGGATGGATGACATTGCATCAAATCATATCGAATTGTAACTTATTGTATGGTATCATACCATAACAAATCACATCATACAATTTTGTAACATAGCAGATTCTATTGAATTATATCGTAAAATATCATAACATAACATATCATATTAAGTTGTATCATGTTGTAACACTTATCAACACATGTAACGTAGCACCCATCCATCCATCCATCCATCCATCCATCCATCCATCCATCCATCCATCCATCCATCTATCTATCAGCAATATCTACTTGTTTTCTCCGTAGAGCGTGGGTCTCTGATCAATGGCCAGTAGGTTGTTGCCAGTCAATGAAACATTTTTTACAAATGTTTTGTAAATGTCAACAAATGGTTCAAGATTTTTTATGAGACTTTATGAACTGTATACTTTTTTTCCTGAGGAACTGTCATCTGCTTCACTGAAACAAGCAATAGGTATTGCCATTTACTATTGTCCCCCAGTAGGACTATCAGTTTGCAGAGAAACAAGATATGGGCTTTCACTGGTTCAATAAAAGTATTGTTGTTTTTAGGGTTATTACACACCAAAAACAACATCAAGAACAAATAGCAATGATAGGGTTTACTGAGGATTGATCTTCCAACTGGATCCCCAGCTTCTGGGGGGAAATCACTCAAAGACTGTCCAATGCAGGTTAAAATTCAGTTTGGCGGGTGATGAAATAATGATCGTTACGTTTGATGGGCACACCATGTGGCCAATTACATGCGAGGACAGACTAGGATTAGCATTATATGAAAGAATGAAGGTGTGGAGGGGGCAAATAGGCATTATAAAGGTGCAGGCAACAAAGTGATTGAGTGAGACAGGGGAGGTGGATTTAAATGTAAAGTTGTCAGGAAAAGGTGAAGAGATTAGCAAAATGAACATTTTCACAAAAACATAAAGATACTAGCTGTGTTAGTTGTTTTGCAACAAGTTCATTATCAGCCTGTTTAAAAATGCACAGCCATTTACCCTTCTTCAGCTTTTGCATGTATTATTGTCTTTGAATAATATCATGAAATATACAGTAAATCCTTGTTTTTTTAATTAATGACAGAAGGTGACAATTAATGTTACAGATGTTTTTGTTAAATAGAGCCAACATGAAAAATGTGGCTAATCAGTGTCTGAAATATGGGCAGGCATAGGATGAGGACAGTGGGATTTGATTGTTTGGTTGGTAACCATTTACCCTTAAAAACAGAGCTACAATTCAACCAATAGATTCCCGAAGCTAAAAGAAAGAATGAACCTTGATTAGTTCATCATTAATCATGTTTAAAGCCTTTTTTGTCCTTTGCCAGTGTTTCAAATACTAGCTCTTTTCAAAATTAATATTTCTTACAATATTCATTAAGAATGCAGTGTCCGAGTGCACTGCAAGTGTCTCAGATGCTGTGACTGCAACATTTTCATTTTAAATGTGCAATATTTAAAAAGAAAACTCTAAAATACGAAGAGTTATCTCTTTTTCATATATAGGAAGAGGCTCAAAGCTGTTATTAAAGGTTAATGATGATTGTGCTGGACAATGTAATTAATGCTTTCTGTGCAGAATGAGGTGTGAAATTTAAACAAGGCTGGTTAGTAAATTGTTAGTAACTTACTTTGAAAGGGTTTTATTTGTAGGAAAAGAGAAAGTTTACAGAATGTTGTCATTGTTTTGCATTTTCAGGAAAAAATTCAATAAAATCTATTTAAAGTAGCAAACATATAATTAAAAGCTTTAGTTGCACTTTTAACATGGAGCCTCCCGGCTGCTACTAGGTGTCAGTAAACCCTGGACAGGTCGCCATCAATATCAGACAAACCTGGTTATACCATGGAAAGGTGACTAGCCCGTTAAAGACGGACAACTTCTCTTGTCAACACCTTCAGCCAAATAACTTCAGAAGTAAATTGCAGTACCAGGAAAACCCACACAGACCCTTGTTGTTGTGAGGCAGCAAGACAAAGCTGTGCTGAAGGCTGCCACCCAAGAAATAGCATACCAGCATTTGATATTCACAGATTAATAATATAATGAAATGCATTGATACTTTTAATCATCAAATATAAACCAGAAAAAATATACAACTGAAATGAAATAACGTTATCTTATGAGTTTAACATTTCATGAGCAAGCCAATGTTATCTCATGAGCTAGCTAGCAGCTCATGATGTAGATTAGCCATCAATTTGAGACTGCAGTCAATAAGTGATTGAATGACACAAATTTAAGAAACATTATTTTGTTAAGGTTTTTTCTTTACATCACAGTAACAGAAAATATCAGTTCACAATAATTAGGTTTTTGGATTTTGGGGGTTTTAACTTGCATTTGTGGATGGAGCAAGTATGTTCACTGAGTGTTGTTTTCACTTACATCCCTTACTCCATGCTATGATTTCTACAACAGTATTTTTTTTTAATGCAGTGCCTCTTGGCAATCAAAAATCAAATAATTTTCAAATAGTTGCATACTGCCATTATTTTTTGAAACTCACTAAAGGTAAAACTTCTTAGAAAATGGAGTTGTAAGGGAAGAAAGCATAAGGCCGGAGAAACAGAGACAGGAGCAGATGATAAGAAACAGATGACGGACTAAGCAGGGGAAGCCTATAAGGCCCTCGTTGTGTGTCCTTGGTCACTCATGATCTAATTAACATGGCCTTTGTGCAACCTTTGTATCCAGGCAACACAGCTATTATCTGTTAACAGAACCGCCTCCTGTGTTTTACATGCACTTCCCTTTTTCTCTTTTCCGTGGAGCTGCTTTTGTTCTCTGCCACCTCCAGCGTCATTTGTAAACACTTGTTGTAAGTCTTGACACTCATTCGATTTACTGACTTATTTTTCATACAAAATGTCAAATATGAATAGTGCCATCAGGGTGAATTACTCAAGGGCCTTTTTTTTATGAAAAAGATGTAAGAATTCTCTTCACTGTACAGAAAAAAATAGCAGCAATATTATAACTACTGTGCATAAATTTCAATTTTTTATTAGAGGAAAAGGGAGAGCTTAATGTAATACCCTGGAAATGTTGAAATTAATTGCACCATCCAATCCAGCATCCATGGGAGGCCTCCAGCACTGAATATGGATGTTATTACATTTCATCTATTGCATGTGGTTATTCCACATGTTTCTTTCCACCTCCACCTCCTGCATGTGTACTGATCAACCACATTAAAACAACTTTTTTCCTTGTCTGTCTTTTTATAAACAGTACAGAGGAAACACACACACAGAGTCAGAACAGAAACTCCTCACCGGGCTCGGACAGAGCTAGTACTCCTCGCTCTGGGGCATCTTTACTGATCTCCTCCTCCTCCAACTGGTACGAGTCGAAGCTGTAGCTCTGTACCACTCCGCTCTCTCTTCCCTCTCTCCAACCCTCCCTCCCTGCATCCCTCCATCCAGCTCTTCCTCCATCCCTCCACATATCCCTTTCCTCAGGGGTCTGAGCTGGCGTGGGCCTGCGGCGCTCTGCGCCCACCGAGCCCATCTTTCCACTTGAAGAATGTACGCAGACAAACACACTCAACACTCTTCTTGAACAGATGAGCTACACACTCTTGGGAGCGTGCATGTTAAACACAATCCTGGCGACACGCCCTGGAAGAGACGCAGGAGACCTTCAAATGATGGAGGATCTGCAGGAGGAAACAACAGGAAACAGAATTAAAATGTCAGAGAGCAGAGAGATGGAGGGACAAACAATCTCACAGTGGTGCTGAAAATACGTCCAGTCAAGGCTAGACTCCTGCAAAGAAACGGAGTCTGCTGCATGTGTGTGCCTGTACGTTGCTGTGTGAGAGGCATATTCAATAAGAGAGACACAGTGACAAAGGATGCATAACAGAAAGGCTGACAAGGTGAGAGAAGATGCAGCTCCGTGAACAGAGAGCACAAAGCCAACGAGAGGAGAAAGCAGAAGAGAAGATCAATTAGTCACTTTGTTAAAGTCATTTTTCAAGCAAAAATATCTCACCGTAACTGGTTCCAGCTTGTCAGCTGTGAGAATTTGCTGCTTTTCTACGACAGCATTTCACAGTATGTTGAGTATTTTGGGGTTTTGGGCTGCCAGTCAGACTAAAACAAGCATCCTGGTGATGACATTGTTTCTGGCACAGGAACACGGTGATGTCTAGACTGCACTCATTCACTGACCAAGAACAAACACTGCCAGTGTCATGTCTTTTCTAAAAAGCAATTGAATTTAGGATTCTTCAAACTAAAACGTATTCAATAAAAAAAACCAGAATACTGATCTATTTATTCATTTAATGCTAAGCTTGCTAATAATTGTTAGCCATCAATCATTTGGTCTGTTAAACATAGTTTAAAGCAAGATACCAACAGTTTTCTAATCTCCAGGTTGAACCCTAACGAGAGTTTTCAGCTGTCTTGAACGGATTTAATTCTAGATTAATTCAGAGATCATTAGAATCCTTTAGATTTTTTGAGAGAAAGCTAAAACCTTTAAAATACAGATTTTTACAGTGAAATAGATCAAGTAAACAGAATATGCTCACTTTTGAGAAGAATGTTTATCAATAAAAGATCAACAGATTTTAATGAATTTTCAGCTCTATCGTGTGACTAAAGTCAATAAAACCACAGTTTAAATTTAAATGTCTGATCAAATGTCCCCTCTGTCATCACAGCAGCTAAAACGTTGGCTCATCGTGTTTTCATTCACTCCAGTCAACAAGAAGCTGGAGGAGAAACGTTATTATCACAAGCATGATCAATAGAAATCGGTACTGACATTGTGTTCTATGCAAACAGGCTCACAGAAAGCACAATAGCACGACTCCTGTGCGCACCTCTGTGGACGCAAACAGAGGACGCGCCGCTCCGTCAGCGAGCGAGCGCGCGCATCAGCCCCCTGTGGCCTGCCTCACCTCTGCTCTGTCCTGCAGGTGTGATTATGCTTCTGACCTATAAAATGAAACAACTAAATCCTATTTTATACCCCAGCTGTCAGCAGATGATGTAAGAAGGTGGTCTTCTCTGTAACATGGTTGCGAAGAAACAGGTGATTCAAGGGCAAGCCACGGTGAGAGTAAAGGTGTTGTTGATGTTTTAAATCAAATTTTCATGCCGAATCACTAGCAGGTTCCACGTTCTGCAGAGTTCCCATGTCCAGACTTGAGGCGGCGCTCTCATCATTTCTGATTCAAGGCTCCAGCCGGAGACCTTAATTGATTTGCATCCAAAATCATGCTGCAGCTCTTATTGTGGACTTAGAAATAATATCTACCCTATACATTCTGCGGACTGTGTCTGGAGATGCTACATTTTGGGTTTAAATGCATAAACTCCCAGTTTCAGGTAATTTCACGATGTGTTCTTGCGCGTAAATTAGAATTTGTAGTTGAGTCAAAGGAAAAAGAGATAAAATAGGATAGATAGTCAACACAGCGGATCATCTGAAGTTCGTTCTTTCCACAATCCTAATGAAAAGCTTCCCAATCAAGTCCACTGGGATTTCGGCAACATGTCGCTCTTTAATCATGTTTTTTCCGCGTTGAATGGAAGACAAAAACACAATAACAACAGGTTATTAATGGCCCTTTTACCTCCCGTGTCTCCCCCCTCTCGCGCCCGCGCCTCTGGCTTTTTCAGCAACAGAAGGACACAAGTCCTTCCCGCAGGATGATCGTGGTGCTCTCCTCTGGCTGGACCTGGTCCCTCGTTAGCCCCGTCTCCATCAGACAGAAGGGAAGCCCCGGTACCGTCCTGCAGGATGCGCTCCTAACGCACCATCCAGAGGCAGAGGAGAGAGGAAGCGCGGATGGATGGAGGGAGGGAGGTGGGAGGGAGGAGAGGGGGGGGCGCTGACATGAAAGGAGGGGTTGTGTGTTGCCTCTGGCTGTTCTGTTTTGCAATCTTTAGTAAATCACTGTTGGAGTCTGGGATGAATTCATCCAAATGAATGTTTAACAACTTTTCTCATGCCCACTGCAGACCTGGAAATGTGTGTGTGTTTTGCAATCCCCTCTCTTTTAAAAAAAGATTTTAAAAAAGTGCATTTAAAAGCCATCAGTAATTGTATTGCAGATAGGCCTATATAAAATGAGAAAAAGGATAAGATAAGCTTTCTGGTTTTAAAGCTTATCTAATGTTATAAATCAGGTCTCATTACAAAAGCAGCTTTTAAATGTGAGATTCACCCTTATTATTTACATCATGTTCCATAAAGCCATTTGGCTTTGTTTGGTGTGATGTGTGAAAAAATGTGTCTCCAAACACAGAAAGGCAACGTTGGCGCCAGAGCCTCCTTGTGATTGACAGTTTTATCAGTTCAGTTCAATATGCTAATGTTTTATTATTGGCAGGGGCTCATTCATATTGCACACCCCCACTGTTGCCATAGAGGAGCCAAGCCTGAGGGGAATTAACAAAATGGTGTGGCTGTCTTGTTAGGTGTGCTGTCAGTACAGCACAACAGATCCTGGAGCTGCGGCAGTTCTGCAGCATGAGAAGTTGTGGGTTTGAATCCCACGATGCTTTGTATAACATTCAGAGGAATACATTTTCTCTTTGGTGAATGTCATGAATTGCAATTAATTACCTGTCCCTTCCATCCACCCATCCATCCATCCATCCATGGCCTACATCCATTTATTCCATATGGAAATGCTAGGGGGACTGGAGCTTGTCCCAGCTGCTATCAGGCAAGAGGTTGCCAGTCCATCACAGGCCCAACACAGAGAGACAGACAATAACTCAAACCTCCTCCTAGTGTTAATTTAGAACAACCACTTAATCTAAGATTCATGTTATTGGACTGTGGTGCAACTACATGTTGGTTCTTTAGAAATTACAGTGTATAAGGGTCTTTGTTTTTTTACTATATGGAGGCCAACCTGATTAATGGAGGACACAAAAAATTACAAGGACAAACCATGCTATTATAGTTGATAAAGGATCCGAATTATTGTCAATGCAAATAAGGCTGTTTTATAAAAGCATGTTTGCCTCTGTATGACAAGTGCTTTTTATTCTTGATTTCATATTACTATGGTTTCACTTTGACTAAAAACAGACGTTTGCTTCATGGACCAAAAAGATCAAATTAACTGCTTACAAATCTAAATTGTACAACACCGGGAACAACCGCTTTGACAGTTTAGCTACTCTGTGAAAGAAAAGGAAAAACAGAAAGCTCTTAATTCTTTTAAATGTGTTCCAGCAACATTTCTGGGCAAATATTAGGATAAGGGAACAAAAGACAAGAGGAGCTGTTTCATGCTATTCAATAACACATTTTGATTTAAAAGACCGTTCAAGAGATGCTGAGTCTTTTAGAAGTAAAGATGGGGAGGGGGTTCAGAAAGACTGTGTAGGCAGACAATTTAAAGATGTGCAGAAATCTCTGTGTGCAAGCGACAAGGATGAATTGCTGTGTGCTTCAGGCCCTCAGGTGGCACTACATTATCCCAGCCAGACCTGATGCAATGCATATTACATTTTAAACCTGAATGGTAATATTTTTGACATTCAGACAAAAGCTTTATTAAGAAAGACCTTAAGTATTCCAGCAATGCAATACAATGCCAAACATTATTCCTTTTATATCACAAAAATTTGACTGTTATAAAAGCATCCAGATCCTGGCCTGGGGCTCACTGAACACCCACTGAAATCTTTGTTGAATTGTAAAATGCAAAATACAATACACAAGACCTGAGCTGTTTGATAGCTGAAATCTTAAATCAAGCAAGAATGAGTCAACTTTAGTGTTGGTGTATTGCATAATTTATGAGTAGATCAATAGCACTCTCATAGACGGCTTTCAACATGGGCCAGTAAGCATGAAATTGTTTCATCTCATTTGTTTATGCCATTCAAACCACAACAACGGAAAAAGATTTATAATGCTTATTTGGATCAGTAACTTGGACTCTCTGTTGTCTCACGGATTAAATAGACAAGATATGTTTGCTTGACTGTATAATAGAAATGGACAGAGCCAGCGTGACTTCATCCACTGGTTTGTGAACTGAACCACCATTGTGAAGAATCAAGTTTAAGCATGTTGCTGTCACCAGCCTGGGTTGTTTTATAAGCCATGTGACCATATATGGACCAGGAAGTGAAATGACATTTAAAACGTGATTGATGTTTGATGCCTCATTCCACATTTGTTTGTATGTCAGTCAACCAGAAGTCCATTGATTCCCATGTGAATCCTAATAGACTCCTGCAGTTTTTTCCTCTCTGGAATATACTTTGAGAATTTTTAGTTTTAGTGTTGGGTTTTGGAGAGATTAGCCTACACCATGTGCCAGAAAGCAGGATAAACAAGCAAACAAACTAGCTTAGCTTTACAGTCAACCTGATCAAGACAATTGAAAACATGGAAATGAAAACTTTATATCTGTATAGTAGTGCATACATCATTTAGCAACATTTTTCACAAAACCAACAATACGCACCAGTTTCTCTCCTTGTGTCATTCTGTTGCTTTCGTTCCATGTGCATACTTTATAAAACTGTCTGGGGGGAAATTGCAAAATTAGCCACACACAAGGAGGTTGCAGCACTGATTGTTTTATCCATTCTAAAAGACTTAGGCTACCTTCCCACAAATTTCCCACAGTGGGACATGAAGTCCAGTCCATGGCTGCTTTTCAATTATCAAATAGTTTTCAAGCGATATGGGCTGTATGAGTCAGCCTTGAGAATACAAGGTAAGAGTAAGAGGTAAGAAGCTAAATTACCTCAAAAATACAATGTTCAACTGTCTAGAAGTTCGGTATACCTTTAGAAAAGATATGTCTGACAACGTATTAGCAAAAGGTAACCTACTGAGCCTTTTGGCAAGCTAAAAAAGCATTAACTTGGCAAGCTTAGCTGCAAGACTGAAGCTAATGTTAACTTTCAATGCAAAAATGACTGCAACAGCAGAAACAGATCTTTCAGGTGTTTGTAGTGTATGTGGAGTGTGCTGTTGTCATCACTGAGGTTGCAGGGAGTTCTGAATAGAGGAATTTGATAAACTGTATTGATGAGTATATGGGTGAGGTCATGGATAGATTTGAAAGTTCTCTGATCGGCTCATCTGGAACGTGTAGGGATGGAAGGATGAATGAATGAGGGAAGAAAGATGGAAGGATGTATGTATAAGGGAGAGGGGAGGATGGAAAGACAAATAAGGCAGAGGGGAAATTGATGAAAGAATGAGGGAGAGATGAAAGAATGGATGAAAGGTGGGTGGGAGGATGAATGAATGAATGAATGAATGAATGAATGAATGAATGAATGAATGAATGAATGAACGAATGAATGAATGAACAAATGAATGAATAGTTTAGCCAGTTAAATCACAGTTTTATCACTCCGTTATGGACATCACCATAGTAACGCGTTAAACATTGGTTCAGATCAGCTGGTTTTTGCCAGGTGAATGAGAGAATTGCGCTGTAGCATGGAACGGTCGATTAGCATAAAAGGTACATTGAGGCCAACATACAATAGTTCCTATACTTAAGCGTATTTCGCAAGTTTTGTGGAAAAACTGTGTACTGTGTGGGATCATGGTATAAGTGGATTAAACAACTCTGACTCTGTTTTAATGCACTTCACCTTGTGGTGTTCTAGACGCCACGTCATGCATTAAAACTATATAGGTCCTTGTTGCTTAATCCTTAAATGACTACATAGATGATCATCTTGAACGTCTCCATCTTAAGACTGAAATTAAGTGAAAAATACTTTAAGAATTAGTCTAAAATGATAAATGACTAATTTTCCTTCAAATTCAAGATAAGTTCAATCATACAAAGAGGGCAATGGCTATTGGCAGGAAGAACCTCCTCTACCTTCCACAGCCTATCTGAATATTGTTGCTGACCATGTCCATCCCTTAATGTCCACAATATCTCCATCTGTTACAATGCTCAAATCATCTCGAAATGGTTTCTTGACAATGAGTTCACTGTACTCCAATGGCCTCAACAGTCACCAGATCCCAAACTGGAGATTCTCATCATGGAGGGGCAGCCGACAAATCTGCAGCAACTGTGTGATGCTATCATGTCAACATGGAGCAAAACCTCTGAGAAATGTTTCCAACACCTTGTTGAATCAAAGCCATGAAGAATTACAGCAGCTTTGAATGCAATACACGTTTGAACCCGGTACTAGTAAAGTGAACATAGCCTAATGAAGTGACCGATGGGTGTATGATGTCAATAACTGCATGAACAAACTCGCAGGGTTATTTCTAGGAGGATAGCATTCGTAAATCCTGCAGCGCAGATGATTTTCACTGCCACCGTAGTTTCATGATTTAGTCACTTAAGAATAACATCACCATGTTAGCATATAACCAACCAACCCAGATGTGTCATTATAGGCTTATAAAATATAAAAACATGACCGTGATCCATACCAAAAACTTCTGAGGGGTTCTTCTTTGAGCCCAAGTGGACCTTAGTGACAAATCTGAAGAAATGCCCTCCAGGAACAATTCTTCATAACAGTTCTACGAATAAGATAAATAGACTTAGAGATGGACTTATGTACGGAAAAAACGGAAGTTTAATTCCTCCAGCCATGACTCCAGGCTGAAGGCATAAAAACCAAACAAACGTCTGCCACTCAGGATGTCTGGTATATAAAGATCAGTTTACTCCGTCTCCTCACCTCCTACGTGAGTTTTATGAGATGTGAGTTTGCTGCTCAAGCTCACTCAAGTGTTTTGCATGAAAACTTCCCAGCTGCAAACTAACTAGAAAGTCATCTAAACCACAGTGGAAAAAGAGAGTGGGCCAGAATACAGAAAACAAGAGAAAGACTGGTGGGAGTGCTTGAGTGCAGAGCACAGCGTGTCCCCGCAGCCCACACCCAGAGTTATTGGTATTCACCACGGCCAGACGGCAGCGCCACTCTTTGCTGCATCTCTCAGGAACAATTTAAAAATGAAAAGCATCTTTCCTATTGTTCTTATCTATCAGCCTTCATTCAATAAGAAAACACTTGTTGTGCCTCTCTGGCAAAATAAATTGCAGTCATGGAAACAATATGCAGTGGCAGCCGTGTATGCTTCCTGGAAATGAAATGCCCCACAACCCGCCGCTTTCAGAAGCAGGGGTCTAATAAAAAGAGGCTGCTGCTCCTGTTGATGTTTACCCAGGCTAATGTATTCTGGCCTGCTGTTTTTATCACTTTCTCAGACAAAATATGAACATTCATGTCGGCAGAATAGCCTTCCAGCTTCTTTCATGTCATTATGTTCGGCTGAAGTGCTCTCACAATGAAAAGCACCTCATACTTGAGAGCATTCTTTTCTTTCTGCAGAGAATAAAAATCCCAATCTCCTGATTTCTCGTCTCAAAAATATGCATCTCGTCTCAACAAAAAACATGTATCTGTGGCGTCTGAAGTCATCATCCAAGAAATAAAGTTGCCGTTTCTCAGCGTGTGACAGAAGCGGCAGTGCACGGATAGCCACACCCATGTATTAAGAACCCTACAGAAGCTCAGCAGATGTTCAAATACACTCAGTGATGTTCTACAAAGACCTGAAGGGCCGCAAAAAAACAAAATATCTGAAGGATTTATCAACATCTGGAACAAATTCCCCGCTCACTGCAGTGTGCACACAGAGCATTTTCATCCATCTACTCCATTTGTGTGGCCTCTTGACATGTTTCCATGGAAACTTTGTCAGAGAGCAAAAATAATTCACCACTTACCTTCTACTTGGCCACCTGTTGTTGTGACTGCGCTCCAATTTTTCACGCTGTTCAGCTGAAAATGACAGAGCATGCTTTGCTTGTAAGAGTGGCCCCTGAATGATTTAATGATTTTTTAAGTTTTATTTCTTTTTCTTTTTTTCTTCTTTTTTTCTTCTTTTTTTCTTCTTTTTTTTTCTTTTTTTCTTTCTTTTTTTTCCTTTTTCTTTTTTTTTTACGAGTTGCATGTTTAAGCGTATGTGCTTGGCATTCATTTCAACATATGACTGCATCATGCGTGAGGCCTCATTCAGAAAGTTCTCCCGAAGCATATGAGCGCTGCTCTTATCAGATCATGTAACAGCGTCACAAATGTTAAATTCTTTTATGTGTGTTGATGAAACTGCATCGGTTTTGCACTTGTAAAACAAATTGCTTAGCAACAGCATGTCTGCTTTTGTGACCAATTAGCAGGGAGCATATAACAGCAATACAAGGTCAACTAAAAGCTTTGGGAGCAAATACATTGGTGTAGTCTATGTAGAGTAACTGGAAAGCCCACAATTAGCTAGAACATATGACCACAAGCCTAATACTGAGGGACTCCACTGGAACTCTGAAGGTATGTTTTGCATGGACAGACATCCATTTAAGCTGATGAATCAGTGTTTGATTAAAACAAATGCAGCACACGTTCATGTGGAAAAAAAGAAAAAATCACTTCATTCACTATAAGGAATGGATTTGGTTTCAGTGTTCAAGGCAGAATCTATGGCAAAATCAGCCAGCAGAATGAAACTTATCTCAGTGGTAGTCAGTCAAGTAAAAAATGTCTCTTTTTTTCAGTGCTGCTAGAAGTATTCAGAGCCTTTACTGAAGCAAAACTACAACACCACCACCCTATAAACTCTGCTCTACATGTTATGCAATGAAAATGGTTCATTCCGGCTTTAAAGAATTGTGATTTACATTATATCATTCATGTGATGGTAAAAGTAATCAAAGCCAATTAATGATAGCTGGGAGTATGTTATTTCCTGGAAAATTACTTTTTAGTCCGGCCCAATTTTGAACATAAAAATAAAACTGGTGAGCAGGTACAAACATATCTACTTTCTCTTTTCACTGCACTGTGGAAGTTGTGCACATATATATCATGATCATTAAGCTGGCGATTATTTTCTCAGTTGATTAAATATCTAATCTCATATATATATTTATATGTATATGGCTTTTTTTTAGCATCTGTTCTTACAGAAATAAAGTGAACACGTGTAGCAATGTGAAAGGAGAACAATTTTGAAAAATGTATCTATGTATTTTTTCATACACCTGCATGTTCAATGAACAAGACCTAAGCTTAAATACAAATGTAGATATTACCAGGTGTAAATCAGAATCAGCAAATGGGAACCCTTTGGGGTTCACTATCAGCTTATTCACTTCTGACTCCACAGATCCAGTCAAGCAGAAGATGACTGAAAAAAAACAAACACAAAAAACATGCCTTATAACAAAATAACTTTTAGACAACATAAAAGTGCGAAAAGCCGTTTACACTGCATATAGAAGATAACAACAATCACCTTCAGATGATATTTTTTACTAGAATAAAACATTGGAAAGCAGTCTAAAATATAACAAGACATGCTAATATTCAAGGTTTGCTTTGTCTGGCAGCAGGCCAAGCTGCTGATTTAGAAAATAAAAACTTTGATTAATCTGAGCTTTGTGAGTTTGCTTTACTGATTGTTGAGTAAATGTAACTGTAGTGAAGGCAAACGTGTAGAGTTTGAGCAAGCAAAAGCCTGCAGTGTTTGTTACCTCGTGGTTAAAGAAAAGTATTTATATAAATATCTCACTAGCCTCTATATGCTCAGTGCCTGTGGAGGCTTTATTGATCTCATAGCTCCCTGCATGTTTGGATGCAGCTCGTCGAGCTGTCAGGACATTGGCTAAAAGGGAGAATGCCAATGAACACAAAGTAAAAAGTATAATTATATCTAGACTTTGTCTATTTTCATTATAATAATGCTTCCTATAGAGTATTGACATTTCCAAAATATATAAACTGTGATTATTCAGGGGAATTTCTATAAAAATGTATTAGTTTGGGCTCACAATATTGACTGAAACAATTATGTGAAATAAATGCTGTGAAAAGTAAGCAAACCCTAGACTTTGGTCAGCTGTTATGTTGTTTTTAAAGTGCTTTAGAAATAAAAAGGTATTGTATGGTATGGTGTGAAATTAGAATTAAAGCTTTCAGATCACAGTTCTGTGAGCCACACCTCATTTTTTCATAATGTTTGAACAGTTCAGTTTGTGAAATTCTAACCAGCTTTAAAGTGAATGGGCCTCATTCACCAATATCTTCTTACCAGTCATCTTAAATTTGATCTTAAGTTGTAAGCTACTAAAGAAGTTTTCCCAACAAATCTCTGTTAGATTCACGAACGTGTTCATAGACCAAATACCAATCTCTCATAAGTTCAAAACCCAAAAAATGCTCATAAAAGGTCAAGACTTACAACTGTGCAGACAAAGCTGAGACAGGCAAGGAAAAATAACACACAAAATGGCAAAAGAATTGATGAAAAAAATAAAATAAAATAAAGATTTGCACTGAAAAACTTGTAAAAACTCTTTTTTTTATCACTAAAGTTAAAGGAGCCGGAGTGGATATAAGCCTGAAGTGATTGAAAACACCCAGACATCATAACGAAAGTAAGAATTAGGCTATATGAAGGCAAGAATATTTATTGGCTGATTGTCATAGGGCAAGGGCATTGTATAGCACATTTCCTGTACAAAACTATTTAAAGTGGTGCAAAGAAAGCATTGAAAAGTAGTAAAATTGTCATCTATGGAGACAATTTCTGATGAGGCTTTAGTGAACAGTAGATGGATCAAATGGATGTTCAGATGCATCTCTGAGGTCCCATGTCAGGTCTTTTCTGGGTTCCTATTTTTCTCGGACATCACTTGCCAACAGGGGGTGTTGGTAGCCCCTGCTGTTGAAATTTGAGGCATCATTATGCCAACATCGAAACACCTGTTTGAGGTTTTCACTTGTGTGTTATAATTGTTTTCATGTCTGGAAAAAGATTTTTTTTTTCCCACCTGTCTTGTCCAGCATTGTAGCAAGCAGAATGATTGCTTGGCTGCTGTTTTGTGCCGAGCAAATTGATTTTGTCAAGTAGAGCTTTATATGTCTAAAGTCCCTCTTGACAAAATCTTTATCTTAGTTTTTTATTTTGAATTTGCACCTTAATGCTGGACCTGACAGGAGGGGACAGAAAGAGAAAAAAAGAACAGAGAAGAAAGAGAAGTGGGGTTGGGGGGGTGGGGGAGAGAAAAAAACAAAACAGAAAACAATCCAATCCAACTGGACTACAAACAACACACTACGCAAATATAGACACACGACCGAGAATATCCCACAATTTTTGCAGTGAGGCAAAAGATTAATAAACAAATTATTAATATTATTATTATTATTATTATTAATAATAATAATAATAATAGCAAGAAAAAGGGCCCAAGAGCCCGGGGCACCCCCCACCCCCACAGGCAGAGGGCCCGCACCATCACCCCGGGGGGACCCGGCCCCCCCCAGACGGCCACCCAACAGGGCCAGTCCACACCCCAGTGCTCCAGCCGCGCACCCCAAAACCCATCCTCCTCCCCCACACACCCTCTCAATACATACAACCCCCCCACACACACCCACTGCTACCCTCTCACCACCCATCCACACTAGGGATCGACCGATATTTGTTTTTTGGGGCCGATACCGATGCCGATTATTGGTGCTTAAGGAGACCGATAACCGATATTTAGGGCCGATATTCATT